>OX578139.1:158710409-158975409 GCA_951213105.1 Amaurobius ferox
TATATATATATATATGTATATACATATATATATATATATATATATATATATATATATATATATGTATATATATATATATATATATATACATATATATATATATATATATATATATATATATGAATATACATATATATATATATATATATATATATATATATATATGAATATACATATATATATATATATATATATGTATATATATATATATATATATATATATATATATATGCCCTCTGTTGAAAAAGAAGATGGGCACTCATAGCAAAATGAAGTTACTGCCGCGAAACTCTGTATGCTATTGTCGTTTTAAGAATAATGCAAATGATCAAACTGTCAGCACCAATGATGGCGTAGGTTCACATGCAGAGCACGTGAGAACGACATATCATGCAACATTTTAAATAACCGGTATTCGCACTCACGGTTAATTATAATAGGATTTTCCGATTTAATACTGCAAATTGTGTACAAAGATGTCTTCCACAGCTCTACAAACAATTATTGCATTTAGAGAGCGATCACATTATAGACCTAAGAGAAGCTGATTGGTCGCAGATGTATCCGTCGCCATCTTGTTCGGAGCGATATGGTAGTTGTTGTGTATTAGACACAGTAGATCAGAGAAGGTATATGTAACCGACGCCGAGGCTCAGGACTTCCCACACAGATAATCCACACAAATGGTTCCCACACAAATGGAGTCTTTATTAGCCATTCGAAGGTATTTTCCATCCCCCGCGCATTCTGTATCATGAGATACTAGTCGGGGATGACAAACAGAAAGTAGGATTAGGTTTTAAAGTCCATTAGGTCGCCTACATTTGACCCTTCTGCATGAACAGCTGGATTTGCGCCGACCTTGGTCAGCCTAGATAGTGTCTGATTAGGGGCATGTTGTCTTTAGTGATGAATCCTTCTTCTCTCTCAATGCTGATGACCGTCGCATACGTATGTAGAGGAGGACTGGTCTGAGTTAAGATCCTATATTTGTTGTCGAACTACACCCAGCCATTACACGGCGTGACAGTCGAGAGAACCATCTCGTGCGACAGCCGGTCTCTTTTAGTTATGCTGCAAGCCAATCTGACGGTTCGATTGTACATCGACAATATTCTGCAGCTGGTTCTTCTGCCTTTGCTGTCATGCCACCCATGTTCTATTTAACAACAATACAACTCTCGACCGCATACTGCAAGCTTTTCTCAACAATATATTTCGAGGATTTAATATCCTCCTATGGTCATCCATGTCCTCAGACCTATCACCAATAGAGTACGTCTGGGACAGCAATTGCAACCTTCTTATAATACCACTAAATCAGCTGACCAGTTACAACATTTGTGGTAGAATCTTCCCCAAAGGGACATAAGAATCTTATTTGAATCTACGCTACACAGAATATCGGCCTATATAGCTGTCAGGGAAGGATTTACCATTTACTAAAATGTCATATTCTTGTTGCCACCATTTAATCATAAAATTTTATTTTTCTGCTCCCAAATGCTAACCATATGTATATCTCCGCAAACGATACACACATGCCGAGTTTCGCAGCAGTATCGCAATGTGTTATGGATAGTATTTCTTATATTTTTTTGCAATTTCTCAATCTCTCTTTCTCTCTCTCTCTCTCTATATATATATATATTATATATATATATATATATATATATATATATATATATATATATATATATATAAATATAAATTATTAAATCCAAAGTTAGAATGTATGTAGTAACTCATAATACACTATTCCAAAATTTTCTACAAATGAAAAGAAATAAAAGAAATTAAGACAAAAAGAGGAAATAATAAAGCATAATGCAAGTCATAAGGACAAAGACAATCAACAAATTTCAAAAATGAGGAATGCAAATAAGAAAACAAAAAAATCAAGCAAAAAAGCTTGCACATGGAGGAGATTTAGGCTTACGAGATTAGGCTTATGAAAAGTTCATTTCGAAAAAATTCTCGTCGGGTCCATATATCCTTTCGAAATGAACACAAAAATGCTTGTTTCTGAAACACTAGATAGATTTTATCTATAAACTTGTGTTATATGGACGACAAGCATATAGATTGGAACAATAAAGGAAACATAAATACCTCAAAACACACCTCTTCAGCGAAACCATGACGAGCAAAATATGACTGGATCAATGTTGCCATATGCCAAAATGAAAAGATATGATTTGCTGTTGCCAAAGAGAGTAATAAAAACTGTACTGCGCAAAAGCAATAAAATGAAATAAAATGAGTAATTAACTGTTAAAGCTTTGAGATAAAAAGATGAAAATATAATTGCAGGAGAATGAAGAAGTACGGCTAAAATAAGATAATAAGGGGAGAATATGAGAATTTTAGGCTAATCGAAACTTATTAACTATACTATTGACTAAATATGCAGGATATTGATACATTTTACTGGTAATTTTGAGGTTATTAATGTGCAAAGCATGAAATTTTTTATCTGATAATCTATAAATTCTAAAAAGTTGATTAAGTATAATATTTCTAAACAATTGAATCGAGTTGCAGGAATTAAAAGGTAATAATTTATTAATATTAAATTTAAAAAAATCTTTTTTATCATATAATTTAGTAACTATCCCATGAGCAGGTTCTATAATTAGATTTAAATCCAAATAATAAACATTTTTACTAATAGAAGTTTCATTAGGTATTAATTCCAAATTATCCGGATAGAAATCTATATCTATGACATAGTTATCAGTAAAAACAAGACAAATCAGATCATCTACATATCTATAAATTTTATAATCAGTTGAAGTAAAGAATTTTTCATAATGATATAGGTATAAATTAGCTAACATACTGCTACTACAGCCACCTTGTGGAACACCTGAGACTTGTAAGTATAATTTATTACCTTGAAAGATATAATTATTGAAAAGAACAAAATGGAGAAGCTTAGGAAAATTGGTAAATTTTGTAAGATTAGAATGTTTAGTAATATAAGCATTATATAAAGCTAAAATGACATCATATAGATCAGTGATCTTAATATTATTAAATAGATCTTTAAAATCAAAAGTTTGAAATCCTATTATTTTACCAAGCGTTTTTAATTTATTTTTTAATTCCTTACTGTTATTTAGAATAATGTAGCTATCACCAGAATCTCGTAAATTGCTATTTAGTACATTTAAATAATTTAGTAATAATTTACTAGCAGTAGTAGAGTATGAATTATGACCACTAGTAACAGTTCTAAATTTAATAGGATTTTTATGAAATTTAGGTATAAGCACAATATATGGAAATATCAAAAATTTATTATTAATATCTAAATCACTATACATATTGATAATTTTCAATTTGATACTATTAAGAGAGTGTGAATCAATTTTAAATAGACTATTATTTTTTAAATAATCTAGCAGATATTGAATATAGAATTTTTTACAAATAATAGCATAATTATTAGAGGATTATATATATATATATATATATATATATATATATATATATATATATATATATATATTGTATATATATATATATATATATATAAATATATATAAATATATATATATATATATATATATATATATATATATATATATATATATATATATATATATATATACATATATATAAATATATATATATATATATATATATATATTGTATATATATATATATATAAATATATATTGTGATGAATATTATAAATTAGCGCATTTTATGGAATTATTGAGTACAGCGACTAATAATGCATATCCCCCCAAGTTTGTTATTAAAATTATCAACTCAGTGTATCAACTTTCACTCAAAAAAAAAAAATTATATATAATTATTTATTAATTATATAAATAAATAAAAATGAAAAATAATAAACTAAGTCAAAAACATTAGAAAAATAAAGAAATCGGAAAATAAGATGCATTAACATTAATGTTTTGAATTTTATTTTCGCAAAAAAAAGTAACTTTTGTCAGTATTGAAACTACGATTTGAGCGCCCTTATAATGGTGTATAGTGGCATTCTCGTTTATCCAGATTTCCTATGAATTACTTGTTTAGTAAGAATTTTCATCTTTGATTTATATTCATATTCAGGATTGCATATTTGGGAAGTTAATATTCTGAATTGCTTGTCCGGTCTCCAGCTTAGACTCACTGGACGGGTCTGGGAGTATTACCGTGAACGTTCGTACTGCCTCCCTGGTAGAATTTGGACTTGTTCATTCCGGTGCTTCTAGATTAAGCTGTTGAGGTTGATCGTGTATACACCTGGTGGAAGAAGAAGGGTTCATGCCGCATAGTAATACACATTTTCTTAATGTATCCTATTTTCATTTTTTCAATTTTTGTTGCCTGTAGTCTGAGTTTAAGCGTTTATAGTGATGTGCTATTGCTTAATCTGAAACAGGCATTTGTTTGGGTCAATTAGAATTAAATACTCAGACCTGAAGATGAATTTTGTTCTGATTAATCATCGAATTTGGGACGGTGCTGTTCTTTTCTCTTATCGGCATTGTGGCCGTGAATTTGCTTCTATGGTGATGTTAATATTACTTGAATTCTTTTTTTTTTTTTTTTTTTTTTTTACATAATTCTTATTATTACATATTTCAAATAAATAAATAAATATATATATATATATATATATATCTTTATATATTTATATATATATATAAATATATAAATATATATACATATATATATATATATATATATATATATATATATATATAATAAATATATATATATATATATATATATATTTATTTATAACTTTGTTTAACATATTAAACAACGAATATTCAGATGCAAAATCCAATTGTACGCTTTTTTGCACAAAACTACTAACATCCCTGTTCTTCAATGAACTTGGAAAGTGCAAAAAGTAATGTTGTGTAACAATTCGTCGGTTGTTATTGAGTAGCCTCCGCAAGATACGGATTTTTGCTCCTGTCAGACTACTGAGTCTTTTAGACATGCCCTTCAGTAAGGCATTCGTCATGGTAGGAGAACATACTCTCAGTCATTGCCAATCAAATATATATGAACTTCTTTTGACACACCCCTATAAGACATATTTTAAGACGTGTTCCAGGACACTGTAAGTGTTAAGGTTAAAGTGCCCTTAGGAGTGAAATATTTAACTCCACTTTCTCATATATAAAGTAATAATGTAACATTAATTCATAATATGTTCAAATAATTTTAAGTATGTAAAAAGACATTTTGTATTTAAGGATAATTGTAAAATATTCAAATAATGTTGTTTACATGAGGTGTTATGTTCTTTTTAAGTACATTGCTTACATAATATTACTCATCGTAATGACATGTATTAATTTAGCAAGATTTCATTCCGTCTGTGGTAGAAAGTTGTTGCAAATATACAGCGAGACAGCATGTTCCATATGCGTCATTCATCTATGAGTCTATATGCAAGACGCAGATTAAAGATTTCTAAGGTTAAGACTGTAGACATAACAAAATTAACTATAAATCGATTTATATTTCATAGTAAGTTTGCATTAAAAGTCATGGTTAATATTTTAAAACTACATATTTTTTTTTTCTATCTTGCCACACAGCACGTTATATCCAGATCTCATCTAGACTACATCTGAGAGATGCAATGTCGATAATCCAAAACAGATCCATAATAGAGGTGTTAATAGATATCCATATATTACTCCATACATCATCTATAGACTTCTTATAGATAATCAGCTGTTACTAGATATACCATCTATCGACTTTTAATGGATAAGCAGTGTACATCATTCAGATTACGTTTATTGATTATTCAGATTATGCTCACACATCTAAAGGATTATTTATTTTACATTCATTCTGATACAAACAAACGTTTTCTAAAGAATTGAAAAGCTTTAAAAGATGATAAAAATACGTGTGAAAAATATAGCAGATTTTATTAAATCGGAATATTTTCTTTTGAAAAAAAAATAATCTTATTTCATTAGAATTATATTTTATTTCTATACCCCCTGAAATTGAACCCGTGATATGCTGCTTAGGTAGGAAACCTATACTTTAACTTCAATACGACATTTCACACATATTTTGCATGTCAAAATATTATTATAGCTTGATATTATATGCTGCATATGCTATCATTGTAAACATATGCTGCATATGCTATCCCTGTAAACATATGCTGCTTAGGTAGGAAACCTACTGCTTTAACTACTATACGACATTTGACACATATTTTGCATGTCAAAATATTACTATAACTTGATATTCTATGAATTTTTCCTGCATTTCACACCAAATTACTTGTTAAATTTTTCAGAGTCCAACATTCTATGATTTCCCTCTTATGGACACAATTCCGAAACAGCGGAGCAATAGGCAGAAGGCCATGTTTGAGTCGCTCTCAAGTTACGTCTTCCAATGACCGCTACTTAGAGTTATTGCTCAGACGCAGCAGGCAAGTAATAGTACCTGCTTTACGTTTCAGCCTCGCTGCAGCTACAAGTAGACCTGTATCCCTTACAGCTATGATATGGTGTGCATGGATATTGCACTGAGGCCTTTTGCACTGAAGCACATGCATGGATTTTGTGCACTGGGGCCAACCAGTTATGTTCCATTGTCTGCGAGGCACAGAGGAGCTCGTATCCAATGGTGTGTGGAACACGTCAGCTGGACCATAGACGATTGAAGCAATGTCCTATTCACTGATGAGTCCAGATTCGTTTTGCAGTCAGACGATAGACGGGTCTGTCTGTGGAGAGAGATGGTACACGGTATCAAGCGATTAACATCGTTCAACAACACTATTTTTCTGGTGGTGGCATCCTTACGTTCTGGGATTTCCTTCGGTAGACGCACTGACCTCCATTTCTCCCTTAACGTACTGTGACTGGTCAAATATATCACGACGAAATCCTTGATCCCTATGTCCCTATGTTCGCCTTTATGCAGATGCAATAGATTCTGAGTTTGATCTTATGGACGACAATGCCCGGCCACATAAAGCTTGGATCATAATTAATTACCTGATGACAGAGGGAATCTAGGGAATGGAGTGGATAGCGGTCTCCCAGACCTGAACCCAATAGAGTATGTATGGGATGCTCTCGGGAGAGCTGTGGCTTCCAAACGCTACTCAAGAGGTTCAACGTGCTGTCATACAAGAGTGGCGATTACAGCTTTCCGAACGCATTGTGCACTTAATCGGTGGCATGAATCATCGTTGCCAAGTTTACATTAGTATGAAATAAAGTCATATTCTTATTGGCAGACATTTCACATTCAAAACTATGGCCTGAAGCTTTCTCAATTTTTTAAATTTATTTTAACGTGTAAGCATATATTCGAAACTCTTTTCTTTTGTATGCAAATAATAGGCAGAGTCCTATTCTATGTTACTATAAAATTTGGAATACACTGTAGCAGACTTTCGGGATTTGTGCCTGATTTTCACGTCCATGCATATTCTTTGGTGGAGAGTGTACATAATATGATGAATAAAAAAAGCATTGATATGATGTGGAAACACTGTTAGTAACAAAATTAAATTTCAAAAGTTGAACATATTTACACGTTTTGAGTATTCATAAATTCAAACCAAACATCAGATTTACTACATAAAGTTTTTTTTCCCATAATTGTATAATTTACAATTGTCATTTTATTAATACATACTATTTGCTCATTTATACCTACCATCGTACTATCAAACAGTACTTTTACAATATTTTGTTTCATGCAGACTTATTTAGAGTGCTAAAAGTTTCTAGAACCCTTTGGGTATAGCGTTTTCCGAGAAACTGGCTTAACTACAGAAAAAATTCCCTATATTAAAAGAAAAACTACCTATATAATAAAAAACTACCTATCATAAAAACTACCTATATTATAAAAAACTACATATATTTTAAAAAACCACCTTTATTATAAAACATTACCAATATTAGAAGTGTTTTGCGTATTTCGTTTTTCGAGACCCCAACCCCCCGGCGGCTTTGAAACGCTGAATATTTGGAAACACATAGTATCGGCTACAGGAGAGAACCTAACGGAGGTAGATTTTCTACCCTAAGGAAGGATTTTCAAAAGTGAATTTTTCGATAATCAGAATCTCCCCTGATAAATTAGAAGTCTGAATCTATGCACACTTAAAGCAGGAAAAATTCATGGAGCCGGATTTTCAATAATCCCTGGGAGCGGAGTAAATGAAAGATTTGAGAAAAAATATGTCCATACTCTACAAAAGTCCCCAGGTGACCCAAAATACTAAATCTTTGTATAGTTTTAGCTCTAAAACGGAACAAAAGATAGTTTAGCCAGATTTTGAATTTCATCTCTAAAGCCTAAAAGTGTTTCCTGATCCTATAGAAACATTTGGTAATATTTGTGTTGATAATAAATTTTATTATTTGTTGGAGTAACCAAAATTCTAAATATGTGTATGCTTTATATTCCTTTTCCGTATCCATCCGTTATTAAAGTGAAAGGGTTAACGTTATCTGATTCTACAATGGTTGGTTCTTTGAATATTAGTTATTTTAATTTGTAAATGTTGCATTACATTTATTGCTCTAAATAAATTTAACATTTTCCTTTTTTTTATGTCTACACATGATTAAGCAATTTGTTCATAATATTTAATTATGACCCTGAAGATCTTAGTGGTTCCCCCAAAACTTTTAATTTGTCTGATGTCCATGGTTGAGTTTCAATCTTATTTCTTCAATTCCTACTGTAGTTTTAATGCTCTAATTTATAATATCTCTTGTCTGCAATGCAAAAGATAGCTATAATAGCAATAAGCTACATTACATTGATATATATATAATTTTTTTAATTTCTAGCAGTGGAACTGAATACAATGATTATTCGCCAATCAACCTGCAGTATCGTGAACCATTTAGCCGTCACATGACGTTGCCCCGGCGCACCAATAGCGGGCGTAATATACAATGCCCCAACAACATAACATCTATGCCTGCAGGTGGAACTCAAACCCATAACCTTGCATCCGAGCGAGCACTAAGAATTGCTTGCCGTGGCTGCTCAGCCACCGCGTCGGCTCGGTAAGCAAAATAATTTATTAATGATTACAAAAAAAAAGGATTACACACAAATACGGGAATGAAAATGCTAACAAAATACTAGAGCCAGACACTCTAAAATATAAAGTCATAAAACTTGCACATATCCCACATTCTGATCATTCTGACCAACAGTAAAATGTATTATCACCACAACATCAAAGACTGAAACTTTCTATATTTATAGTAGCGACCAGTTTCTAAATTGAGCTTTTTGGTAGAAAATGGAAAATATCGACTATAGAACATAATCTAACTGAGCCTATTTACAAATAAGATGAATTTTTTTTATGCTAAGCGTTATAAATAGTTAAATAAAATAAAACTAATTAAAATAAAACTTCAACTTAATTTCATAGGAATGTTAGTTTATTCGACTTTAACAGGCTTTAATTCTAATATTCAATATATTACTTTCCTTATATACATAATGTATAAGGGAAGTATTGTGACGGGATCGAAACCTCGAATTCGAGTTTTCGACGGAGAACACGTTTCAAGCATCCCTGATCACGAATCAAACATTTTTGAAGGGATGTCTGTGTGTGTGTGTGAAAGTATGTGTGTGTGCGTGTGTGTGTTAGTAAGTCTGTGGCGACGATAACTGACGAACGAATGGATCGATTGGAACGAAATTTGGTACAAAAATCACAATCCGTAAACATTGGAAGCTTATTGTTTTTATACGCAATCGAATGTTTAGAACCCCCCTAAATTTTCGAGTGAAATTTTGAAAAAATCGCCAAAAAATCAGAACCGCTAATAAAGTTACACTAATAGACATTTCTTATGTAATTTTTTATTAGAAAACGATTGACATAAATTTTAGAACGCTAGCACGAACCGTTCTCGAGATATTGTACATTTTTCAAAAACTTATCAAAAAGTCATATAAAATAAAAAAAGAAATATTTCCTATTGAGAAACATGTTCACTTTTCATATGTAATACCATGCGATAAATTGGGTGACATCATTCTCGTGGAACTAGCTCGTTCCATTCAGGAAAAAAGTTACTTTGAGAATACTTTTGTATTTGAACGCCAATAGTCATTTATCTGCTATAAGAATAACTAATTTCTCCGTCCATAACGCTTGGCGAGATTTTGGCGACGAATTTGGTGGAATGGAACTATTTCCTATTGAGAAACATGTTTACTTTTCATATGTAATATCAAGCGATAAATTTGATGACATCATTCTCATGGATATAACTCGTTCCATTCACGAGAAAAGATAATTTGAGCAATAATTTTGTATTTGAACTCCAATAGTCTGCTGTAAGAATCTGCTGTAAGAATAACTTATTTCTCCGTCCATAGCCCTTGGCGAGATTTTGGCGACGAATTTGGCGGAATGTCGCCAAGTTGGCGACTTTTTAAATGTGTGTTGCCAAATGAACAAAAATCTCGCCAAATGGATAAAAATGACGCTAAATGATAATGACGACTAATTGAAGAAAATTCAATATCTTGGAAAGAATATAAGTATCTACTATAAGAATAACATTTTGTTTAACTGTAAAAGTAGTATATTCATTGCATTATATAAGGAAAGTCATGTGTTGCCCACATCAGATTTTTTTTTATACAGAATCACTATAAAGTTCAGAATGTGTTTCAGTTCAAAGTTCCAGTTAGTTAGAATTAAGATTCCTGACTGAAACTAAAATAAAATTTATGCTAAGATCTATAAATAGATAAATAAAATAAACATTTTTAAAATAAAATGTCAACTTCATTTCCTAAGGATGTTAGTTTCCCCGACTTTAAAAGGCATAAATACTAATATTCAATAATTTTCAGTCAAGAGTTACTATAATGTTCAAAACGTATTTCAAATCAAAGTCCCATTCAGTTTGAATTAAGAATGTTGACTAATCACATTTTTTAGCTTCATTTAAAATTGTTTTTAAAGTCAAAGAACGAGAATAAAAAAGAAAACTCTTTAGCAAACGTAGCAGAATACAAAAACCCAAATATATATTCTTTAACTAAAACTCTATCAACAAAAATGTATTTGATCTTTCCACAGAAAGATCAAAAAGTTGAATTAATGATAAGTAGAATCTATTAAAACGGTTAAGTGCTTGGTCAAACTACGGTTTCTTAAAGCTTACAAAAACTTGAATTAATTCATTGATAAAATAAATACTTATCTGATATTTTTTATTGAAATTTATTTCTAAACCATTTCTGCTTGGCTTATAATTTTATTGGAGTGCATAAAATAGGAACTTATGATCTTGAAATTATTTCAGTGTTTATTCATTGTGTTTACGAATTTGATCAATTAGCTTTAGTGAGATTACAGACGTATCTTAAATTCTAAAGCTAAAATCGTTATTTTAGAAGAAAAATTATAAAATAGTGCAATTAAAAATTGCATAGACAATGGCTGAAAACAATATTGTTTTCAAAAGATGCACCGATTACATCATAATAACAATTTATATCAGTCCTCGTTTAAACTATGGTGCTGTTAAAAAGCTTAATCATGGAAAATTGTAAATTGAATAATGCTTACTCTTTATGTTGAAAAATATTACAAATTTATTACATACAGCTTATTAATTCAATGTAATCGAATTTCCGATTCTTGGACTATCCCCGCTTTATTTTGCATGAAGTTGTGGAATACAGTAAACTTATGATAATCCAACAGGTTCTGAACTTCAGCGCTGAAGAATTGCAACATCTGTCGAATTATCGAATGTTAAACTAAAACGGGGGTACAAATAGGAAAATAATTTAAAACAAAATGTGAGACCAGGAGACATTTTGGCAGTGGTAATCTACGTAGATTTATGTTTTCTACCAAACCAGACAAAAGTCCAGACTCATAGGCACCAGTTTACAACATCCGTGGCCCGAGAGTTTAGTAAGGCAATAAATAAAGGCACTTAAATTACAGAAGGCCGAATCTGAAGTCAGCAGGTTGGTTAAAGAATTAACCAATGGGTTAGTGTTGCTGCATATCCGACCTGAGGACAACCAATGAGATACGCAGTTCGTATCTGGACCTCAAGCGAAACGATGTGGCAACAGGCAGAAAGTTCAACACAGAAGATAATTTTAAAATTCATGAAGATACACATTCCTTCAAGAGGCGGTCAGTATTAAGAAATGGTGTGATGGAGTTGATATTAAGAAATTGTATGATGAGTCGATATTAAGAAGTGGTGGGATGGAGTTGATATTAAGAAATGGTGTGATGAGTCGATATTAAAAAATGGTGTGATGCTGCCGATATTAAGAAACAGTGTGATGCAGTCGATATTAAGAAATGTGGTTTAATAGTCGATATGCAGTCAGTATGTAGATTTACAAGTGGGTATAATTGTCAATATAGTCAGCCTATTGTACGTATTGAAAGGTGGTGCAACAATCAATGACCCACAAAAGTCTAAAGACAACAAAGGAAGAATGTGCCAATCAGCTGTTATAAAAGGTCATAATGATTTTACACAAATAAGGCCTGGTCTCACACACCCAGTCTCCTCCTTAAATATATATCTATGTATATATTTAATGCAAGTGAATCTTAAATGTATATGTTTAATGAATAACAATCACTTTAAAGTTTACAATGGGTGAAGTTAATTGTGTAGTATAATTTAATTATTATATTTTAGGAACTCGCCCAAAGAAATTATGGTTGGTTATGGCGGCAATGTTGGAATCTACGGCTATACGATTTATGGGCTATTTAATATGATTATGATAATTTAAGTAATAATATTATGATAATTTATGTCAACCCAAAGATGTACTTATTACTTGTAAAGGAAAAAACTCCGATGCTTACTTTCTTTCACCACACAAAACAATAAACAGTAAATGTGCCTTTATTCTTTGTAAATTCTTTAGCATACTCCTGATTACCCCTTGCTAAAGTTGTGTTTAGTAGACACCTCTAGTTGACCTGTTTTGTATGTGATATAAATTTTACATGCAGTTAAGTAGGTATCAGTAACAATAGATTTAAATGCTCTCTTGTAATGATTTCCTGCTTCTACATCAAGAGATTCACTGGAAGATTCACTGGAAATGTTTATCTTACGAAAGCTATGCCGATTATTAAACATTCTTAGTCATCTTCCGAAAGCTATTACACAATTTATGGCTAGTTCATATGAGGGTGAAACTTTTTGCCCTGTTCAAGTAAAATATGCGTTGTAACGGGCTTAACTTTTACACTGAACCACGTGTAAAAGACATTGTCTCTCTGGTCGAATATTTATGTCAGTGTTGGGTGATCATCAATGTTTTTTTATTAAAATGTCCAAGCTCACTGGTATTTTTGAGTACAGACGATCAGACCTGAATGCCGTTTGAAAATCATGCTGGGTCATTAGGCGCGCCGAACCATTCAAGACCGGATTAATTAAAGTTTACTGAAGAAGAAAATAATTGAAAGTAATATCGCTAAGGATGATTATGTTATAAAAAACTTTGCATTGGATAAGATGTTTTGGGGTTTCAAATCTTGCTCAATTTTGATATAAAAGATAGAGCTCAATTATTCTTATGTTGTACGTCCTTGCTTCAGAAGTGACACAAGTAAAAACTGTAATGCGTCAGGAAATAAATAAAAGTATTTGAAAATATGAAAATAATTATAATCCTTCAAATGCTTAGATTATCAACCGGTATGAGAATGGTCGATCAATTATTTACTACTGCAAAGTGAAAAAGCTGAAAATTTCTGATTCAAATTTCTGAAATATATTTCAGTGTTTTGTAATTGTTGCACTGAGTTTAAAAATAAGATGAATTATAGCCAATCTCTTGGAAAATTTGACAAAAAATGTAAATGACATTTAATGCACTAAATAATTGTGTATTTTAATGCAATATGAGCGTTCAACACGCTATATTTTGACAATAGGCAAATCTATCCTTTGGTAAACTGCTTGTATTTCGAACACTACTCAAATTTACATTATCATCGTTTCAGACTGGACTATAAAAAAAAAACTTTTTGTGATCTACGTATGCGCGCATGTTCATTTGTCAGCTATTGATTTTCAGGAATGATATTTTAAAGTTATAACAATAAATGCAAATCGTACTTCAAATCGCACCGTGAAAGAAAATTATGTTTAATGAATCCTTTTTAACACTTTACAACAAAGTTGAAAAGTGTTTATGACTTTGTTCATTCTGTCTGTCTGTCTGTCCGTTAGCACGATAACTGCCGTAAAAATGACTTAATCAGAATGAAATTTTAGTATGTTGTTCAGACGGTCTGTAGAACCTATGGGAATATAAATAATATCACCCAATTAGTTTTGGATTGAACCCGGGTCGAAACAATGAAATACATTGAGCTCTATGGGACCTAATTTTTCAAACATTTTTTAAGCGGATTTAAAATTCACAAATTGCTTCGAAAATGTTAGGTAATAGTCAAATTGTTCCATAAAATATATAAAAAAAATTCAGCGAAATATATTCAGTAGTTTTTTAAATAAAAATTAAAATAATAATTACACCTCTTATATGAAACGATCACGTGACCATGATATGAAACGATCACATGACCCACTTCAAAATGATATATGACATCCATGTTGTCTCAAAATCGTGATTTTTAAAGTTCTTTTTAATTCATATTGAGTGTTGTATCCGTCCTAAAACCACTTTATTTTTGCTTAAATTCTATGCATCTACATACTGAAACAACGCAATGACAATATATTTGAGTTTAAATGCTCATCTAAATTTGATTATTTCTACAACTAAGCATATTTTCCACCTATGTAAAATGCAAACAGCAAAATATATAGAATGAGTTGTATTAGAATTCCTGTATTTTTTTAACCCAAAATAATTTAGTCCATGGAGTCTGCATGGCTGATATGAATGAAATATTAATTGATTTTATAAAGAGCAGGACGATTTTTTCCGATGAAGTTTCAAGCATAGAGTTTAATTTTTTGTGGCTCCAATGTCTTAAACAAAATGTTTAAATAAAATAAATTATGATATTATTGTGATGAATGAAATGAATGGGAGAAAGTTATGAATGAAATCCTGTTTTTATAGAGAGATCCAGGCGTGTTATTTTTCTATGACGTCATTTGAATTAATTTCAGTTGTTTTCGATGAAGTTTTTAAATATAATAAATTATCGTAGTATTATGATAATTCTAAAACTATTACCGAGTAATGTATAACATTTTAGAGATGTTTAAACCAAGCAATTTATATTTCAATGCCGTCATTTGAATGAAGTTCATTTTTTTCGATGAAGGTTTAAGTTTTCAAATATAATAAATTAATGCAGTATTGTGATAAGTTTCAAAGTATTACCGAGGAATGTATTGCATTTTAGACTTGTTTAAATAAAATTGCATTGAAGTTGGAAAGCGTTTCATAATCAATGCTTTAAGCATGATTGATCTTTCTTGCTCATACTTTCCACGATCTTTCTACAAATGCCTTTCAGAAATCTCAAGCACTGTTATCTGATCGGTCACTAAAGGATTCATTGTATAAAACCGAGACATTCCGTAGCAAAATCTTTACAACAGGATTTCTTAAGACAAAACGCACCAGATCCGATGTGTTAACAGTCGTAAGTCAATAGACTCGTTTACACATACAGGCCAATACTGCAATTATGTCTAGCGAGTATGATCATTACACCGGAAAGCGTGTTTGAGACGAACTCGCCTGAAGTGTGATTGGGAAATTAATAAATACAGTACAAACATTCCCTCTAGATTATAGGTTTGGAATACTATAAAATAGTGCATGCGTCTGGTATGCTGTTGCAGAAACAGTCCTTTGGATATATAAGTCTGACGCATATAAGCAAAATCTTGGTAAACGAATCAGAGTCTCGTGAAGCATTTTAGCATAGTTAAAAAAATGTTGCTGGTGTACCTTTTGTTGACACCACAAAACTAAATAAAAACAGTTTTCTACTTGTAGTTGGAGTAAGCACACCTAGCAAAGTACCTAGTTGTGACATACAGTTCAAACGTAAACATAAATGACGTGCTGCGTGTGATATTACCATGATACTTACACGAACATACCCGTCAAGTAGTTTTGGACGTTCACTACAAATCCGTTAGAAAACAGTGCGTCATAATGAGCCTAATACATTTTTGTTAAATTATTCTGCCACGTAACAAATGATATTTCTTTCTGTTTGATAATGATATAGACTGGTCAACAGTTCTAAACACGGTCAATTTCTTTGCAGTTTATAGCAACTACTGAGATTATTGTGCAAGTAGGTGTGTTCCTGAAATACTAGTTTATAATTAATTATTTCATTTTCCTTCATTACTGCAGAGAAAGTAAATTTTTAGTTGCGTAAGTAATTTAAAGTTTAACATGTCGATATGGAAGCAATCTGGATGTACATATATTCCCCAAGCGTATTATCCATTCTGACTTTTAACATATATATTGTATGGACGATGGGCAAGCTTGTTTTCGTTACTATTTCGACTGCTGGGAAGGCATGTATACTGTGTCCAATTAGTATTTCTTATATATATTTTATACATAAGATGCGTAAAAAGTTGATTGAAAGCATCAATTGGTTTCGACGGCTAAAACCTGTCTCCTTCAGGATAGATAGAAGAGTATAACTAATAGAATGTCTGGCCAACGCATGTAAACGCGGCCTGTCTTTGCTTGTGCGATTGCTCTGTATCACTATCCAAAAGTAGAACGCTGGTATTGCTTTTGAAGCCAATTGGTACCTTAAAGCAACTTTGTTCGGTTATTAACAATGTATTTGCACTGCAGATTTACATAGTCAACAGTTTGAACAAATTATTACCTAAATAAATTAATTTTCATCTTACATTGGAATTCTATTATGATATTCTGAAAGAAAATAGTACAGCGCATATGTTTACTTATTGAAATTAAAATTATTGATAATATATATTTAGAGTTTATGCGAGGAAAATATAACTCAACCTCTTCTGTTTCTCAGTAATGATAAATAAAATACAATAATTGCTACGTAGCGTTTATAAAACTTATTAAAACCTTAATATATACAAACCAATCGAAATCTAATTAATCCACAAATTAAAATTTAATGGAATACTGTATAAATATTCATATTTAGATTTATCGCTATTTGAGATGGACTGTCTTTAGAAATACGAAACTAATTATTAATTTTCTACGAAATTACTTTAGAACAGAATTACAGTCATTTAATTATATTTCTTCACGCGATATAGTATATACTTTTGCGATATAGTATATACAGGGACTGTTTTCTATTATAATCAAAAATCCAAATTCGAATTGTTTATTAATTTTTACTTTCCCTGCAATACATGGTAATGTAAAGGGAAAGTATTGGAATCATGTCGAAAATCGCAACTCGAGTTTTCAACGGATCTACACGTTTCAAGACCTCTAGAATACGAAAAAACCATTTTTAGCGTGACGTCTGTGTGTGTGTCTGTCTGTGTGTCAGTCTGTCTGTCTGTGCAGATTTTGTATCCACTGTAACTAAAAAACTAATTGACCGAATTTCAAAAAATTTAATAGGTAAGTCACTTGTGGGCGAGTCTGGTGTTGATTAGTTTTGGGTATGATTCAGGATAAAAGAACCCGCCTTTTTTTGCGAAATGGCCCGCAAAAGATTGTATCCACTCTAACTGAAAAACTAATGGACCGAATTTCACAAAATTCAGTATATCAGTCGCTTGCGGGTCACCCTGGTGCTGATTAGATTTTGGTATGATTCGAAAAAAAATAACCCGCATTTTTTTGCAAAATGGCCCGCAAAAATCGTCAAAATCTATACTAAAGAACTACGTATGCTCAAATATAGCCATTAAATGCTTGTTTAATACGTAATTTTTAACGAAGAAAAGAATAAGACCAACCCCATTACATTAGGACTAGCCATTCTCGAGATATTTTAGTTTTTCGTATTTTCTCTACGCCACCTTTGAAAATAAGTCCGGTTACCGAATGAGAAAGAAAATTGAATTAAAAGTGAAATAAATTTAATTAAAATAAAGAGAACGTGGATATAAGTCTGCAGGGAAAGTCATGTGCTGCCCACATCAGATTTTTTTACTTTCCCTGCAATACATGGTAATGTATAGGGAAAGTATTGGAATCATGCCGAAAATCGCAACTCGAGTTTTCGACAGATCTACACGTTTCGAGACCTCTAGAATACGAAAATACCATTTTTAAAGTGACGTCTGTGTGTGTGTCTGTGTGTCGGTCTGTCTGTGTGTCTGTGCAGATTTTGTATCCACTCTAACTAAAAAACTAATGGACCGAATTTCACAAAATTTTGTAGGTAAGTCACTTGTGGGCGGGGCTGGTGCTGATTAGTTTTGGGTACGATTCGGAATAAAAGAACCCGCCTTTTTTGTGAAATGGCCCGCAAAAGCTTGTATCCACTGTAGCTGAAAAACTAATAGACCGAATTTCACAAAATTCGGTAGATGAGTCACGTACTGGTCACCCTGGTGCTGATTAGATTTTGGTACGATTCAGAAAAAAATAGCCTGCCTTTTTTTGCAAAATGGCCCGCAAAAATTGCCAATATCTAAAATAAAAAACTGGGTATACTCAAATATATCCATTAAATGCTGATTTAATACGTAATTTTTAACGATGAAAAGAATAAGACCAACCCCATTACACTAGGGCTAGCCGTTCTCGAGATATTTTAGTTTTTCGTACTTTCCCTACGCCACCTTTGAAAATAAGCCCGGTTACCGAATGAGAACGGAAATTGAATTAAAAGTGAAATAAATTTAATTAAAATATAGAGAACATTAATATAAGTCTGCAGGGAAAGTCATGTGCTGCCCACATCAGATTTTTACGAAATGTAAACGAAATGGCCCGCCAAAATCGCCAAAATCTAAAAAAAAAAGACCAAGTAGTGTATGCTCAAATGTATCAATTAAATTCTTGTTTTAAACGCAATTTTTGAAGAGGAAAGTAATATAAGACACTCCATTATACTTTAGGACTAACCGTTCGCAAGTTATTTTAGATTTCTTGCATTTTTGTTACGCCGATTTCGGAAAAATACCCAATTACCAAATTAAAACAAAAATCGAATTGATAATGCAAATTTAGTGTTATTTGGTGCAATTACACTCAATCTAATGAATTATTAAAGAAATAAAGAAAATATGAATTTGAGTCTCCAAGGAAAGTCATGTGCTGCCTACATCAGATTTTTACTTTCCCTGCAATACATGGTAATGTGTAGGGAAAGTATTGGAATCATACCAAAAATCACAACTCGAGTTTTCGACGGATCTATACGTTTCGAGACCTCTAGAATACGAAAAACCTATTTTTATCGTGACGTCTGTCTGTGTGTCTGTGCAATGTATGTATCTACTCTAACTGAAAAACTGATGGACCGAATTTCATAAAAATTGGTAGATAAGTCACTTGTGTATGACCCTGGTGCTGATTAGTTTTTGGTACGATTCGCAAAAACAGAACCCGCCTTTTTTTGCGAAATGGCCCGTAAATATTTCAGGTATCCACTCTAGCTAAAATACTAACTGACCAAATTTCACAAAAGTTGGTAGATAAGTTACTTGTGGGGTACTTTGGTGCTGATTAGATTTTGGTACGATTCGGAAAAAAACAATCTGCCCTTTTTTACGAAATGGCCCGCCAAAATCGCCAAAATTAAAAAAAAAATACTAAGTACTGTCTGCTCAAATGTATCAATTAAATTCTTGTTTTACACTCAATTTTTGACGAGGAAAATAATACAACATACTCCATTATATTTTAAGACTAACTGTTCTCATGATATTTGAGTTTTCTTGCATTTCTGTTACGCCGATTTCGGAAAAATGTCCAATTACCAAATAAAAACTAAATTGAATTAAAAATGCAAATTTAGTGTTATTTGGTTCAATTAAACTCAGAATAATGAATAATTAAAGAAATAAAGAAAATATGAATTTGAGTCTGCAGGGAAAGTCATGTGCTGCCCACATCAGATTTTTTATTTTGAGCAAGTTACGGCAGGAATGCTTTCTTTTGCTACTATCGTCTGCATGTTTCTGATCAATCTATTGCTGCAAGTAACCTATACGTTTTTACGCCTTAATACTCTCTAGGTACAAAAGCAACGTGCACAGAACAAATTGCCATTACTGTGATGTAAAAACCCCATAGGCTTGTCGATGGAGGCAACATATTTTTGAAAATATAGCCATTTTGGCAAATTTTAGGAACGTTCGACAATTTAAGCGATAGTTCAAAAATTTCCCCAAATTACTAAGAACTTCTAGAACAGTCTTTAGAGGGCATGTTCAGTGTCATGTGATAAGGGTAATGCTCTGAATTGTAAATATATTCATGTCTTGAAAAATTCCTCGTTTAAAATCATTGACTTTCCATTGTTGTTTTATTGTGTGGTTTGTCTTATAGCTGAGATGTTATTAATTATACCAGTATTTAAGACAGTGAAAGACATGGAAACTAACACTCTTATTAAAAATAAAGCGATTTTTCAGTTTTCTTGTGTAACAATGATTGACCCTTAGAGTCTAAAATAGTCTGCTTAATCGAAAATTCACTTAGTTTAATTTTGCTTCGTGCTCAACAGATATTGATTTGCTATTTGTTTTCATACTCAGATCATTCGACCTACCAGAAAGTACGGTTGGTATCCGTTTGCCGAACATGCAAGAGACATAAAAAATGGTAAATTAGCGACTGCCCTTGTCCATTTCGTGAATAAAGATAATTTTCGCCCCCTTTTTGAAAAATATTTTATTTTGATTAGCTGTAATAAACCTCGTTCTATCTTACTATATGAATCCCTTTTTATTTACTTACATCGTTCTTCTATTTGTAATTTTGACCCTGCTCAGGTCCTAAGTTATGCCTGGCGACTTGTTCTCGATTTCCTGCGTGTTAAACCTTTGCATAATTACATTAATTTATAATTAGTTTCTAAAATACTTATTATATATTTTTAAACTGTTTTTTTAAATATTTATCTTTGATATTTGTATAAATTATAATATTAAATCAGATTTATAATCCACTATTTTATGCGGCTGACAATTTCATGATATGCAAATTTTTACTAGGACAGTATTGAATTGTATTTAAGCACGTTGGCATCTATTTCTAATTGTATTGCCATTGAGGATGAACATGGAATGTGTTCGAAAGCGCTTTGGCTGTATTTACGTCTGTAGGAAGATTGTATAATAAAATGACTTTTGGATCTGTTTGATATTTGTCATTTGTTAATAATTAGTGTTTTGAAATTGTGACGTGTCGCTACTCCTGGTATAGGTATAAATAAGGTAGATGTTTGCACAGCCGAGATAAGGACACACAAATTTAGACCGGGATACAATATGGGTGGTATCCACATAGAGCTTACTTACAATCCTTCCGTAACCCGTCCCCGCTGGACATACGGATCCTCTTCGTTACTAAAAGAGAAGCAAATAACCAGAGGTCAAAAATGCATTTGGACTTGAATCTTTGGAGTCTTCTTGAGTCTTTATTTATTTAATATTTACGTCATTGCGTATGTCATGATTTCCCCTTTTTCTTGCATTTTGTTTGTTGTGAATTACGATTTAGTGTCTTCGTATAAAATGTTCTTCTGATTTTAACGCGTCAATCCATGTATGTAGGTTTGAATGTACATTGCGTAAAAAAATTAAAACTAAAATGTAAAAATTCATTTAAAGAATTAAAATAAGATTTTTAATGTCCTTTTCTGAAAAATAGTGTTTCACGGAAGAGTAGATTTTCTTTTTTAATAACACACGAAATTGAAATCCAATTGAGGTACACCCTCAATTGGATTTCAATTAGCAGTTTCAATTCAAAACAACACTATATAAATATTATTGTTATCTAAAATTTATAGTATGCAAAATTGTCGAAACTCTTTCATCTTCCTACGCACTCATTTGTCTTCGGCAATTTTGCATAATGTTTATTTTAGAGAATGATCAGATTTAGTATTGCTTTAAATAAAATCAGCGCACACCTTAATTTGGTTCAATTGCGTATATGACTACAATAAGTTATTTTTCCGTGAACCAGTGTTGTGTAGGGAAGGATATTAAAAATTGTGTGTTTTCCTCATAATTAATTATCTTAATTTCAGTGTAAACTATCATAATTCTTTTTATTTCCATGTTATATATTTTACATGTATTACTCTTGTATATTTCTATTCATAATATACTGAGCACCAAAAAATCTGATTTTATAAAGAAATATTTATTTACGATTTAAATTCTAAATAAATTGCTACTTTCGATAAATATTTAATTTCAAATTTTGTCAAAAGACGAACGGAATGCCGATTACTAAAGAATCTCTTCGTACACTTAAGCTTTTCTTAATTGTAATTCCCCCCTTCATTATTCACTCGTTATGCTTCGCGTCAGGCATTACAAACTTCTAACTACTGTTAACTATTGACTCTAAATGAACTGGAGAAGATATTTCGTAAATCTTCAGATTTCGTTTGACAAATCAGTTAAAAATTAGAGTCATGATAGTTATAATTGCAGTAAGTTTAGATTTATTTAAAACTATTTGCTGTGATTATAATTAAATTGGATTTCTCAATTGCAACCATTAAAAGAAAATGCATTTAGTATCTCAGTCTGTCAAAGGCAGTCACACTAGCACTTTTGAAAAAAATAAATTGCAAAAAATTGTTTTATTTTGTTTAATAATGCACGGCCCTTCATGTCGATAATAGTCCTCAATTTTGATAATTTTGTCAAAAATTTCAAAAATTAGCCTCGAATTTATACAAGCTGTACGAATCGAAGACACCGCATGGGGTCTCACCACCTGATTAGGCTCCGCCATGCTGTTTTTACCTCCTCACCGTATCGGGCAACCCCTGCAAACAGTGTACAGAGAATGGCGTTTTCATTTCAAATTTCCCACAAACATGAAGTTTTGATATTAGAAACGCTATTACTATCGTATGAATATGACTAGTTATATATATTGACATGGCTGAAGTGACTAGTTATATACAGAGTGTCCCAAAAAGATTGAAGCGCGCTTAATTTTTTAACCTGTTGAAGATAAGTGGGCAATGTAAATTGCAAAAATGTTTAAGGTAAGGTAGGACATAAGACTACTTTAATGAAACAGTCCTCTCATTAATTTTCAAAAAGGTTACACTTTTTAAATTTTTATACGACCCCCTTAGAAAAACTTGGTCAATCAAAAAATGTGTATTTTTAATGCAACAAATTTAGTAAAAAAACGCATATCTGTATTTTTAACCTTTAAGGGTGTCATTTATTTCCTTTCGCGTGCACTGCAGTGGAGTTTTTTTTTTCTTTCACAGGGTTTTCCCCACTGATGCTTATGCGTTGAATGAGAAAGTGTTTTGTTGAAATAAGTATTAAGTAAATAAACATGTAAAATAACAGATAAGTAAATAAAAATACATATAATTCCAATTTTTAATAGTTCTTCTTGGTATGATAAATTTTAAAACATGGAATATAACAAAGAACAACTTCACAGTCTGGACACCATATCCTGGTTTCCTTCCTAAGCTTTTTGCAGGTTTTATTGGAAGCATAACATACAACATATCGACTTTAAGCTTCGAAATAAGACTTTGGAGCAAAGGAACAGCTAAATAAATCCATATTTCAAAAACAGTTACTGGCTTCCTTTTGTGGTTTCCTGTGGCTTACACAAGTGTTCTGATAAAATTTAGTTTCTAGAACAACTACTGCCATCTAGTGGAAAATATTGTAAACCCAGTTAATATCTCATAAAAAAAATCAAATGACGTGTCATTTTAGTCAAACACAGGAGTCTCCTCTTTCAAAGTGCATGCGAGTCTAACTCGTCAACCACGTTTATCAATAACACAATGCATGACGATTAGAACTCGTCAACAATGCTTAAAGGGTTAAAAGCAATTGACATATGCTAAAGGAAAACATCTGAATTATGCCACTTTTCCGTACCATGTCAAAGGCTATTTCATCGGTGAAAATTGGGATCATAAACATATTGACGATTGAAATGGTTTAGTCAAAAAATACGTTAATATGTGTCAAAATTTTTTATCACAAATGCATCTAAATAAAGTATTACACAGACAGAGATCATATAAAGCAGTGGTACTCAGTACGCGGCTGGATATCCTATGTATTATCATCCAGTTTTATCTTTTTTGTGATATGTCACAAATTTACATTTCTAATTTGATATAGGGTCCCCATTCGCAATGTTCAATTTTCAATAAAATGCAACTCGCTCAGTTTTAAAGATACAGATATGCGGTTTCTTTTTTAAATGATCTTGTTGCATTAAAAATAAAAAACTTCTGATTGAATAAATTTGTCTAAGGGGGTCGTATAAAAATTTAAAAAGTGTAACTTTTTGAAAATGAATATGGGAGGGCTATTTCATTAACGTAGTCTTATTTCCTACCTTACTTGCAACATTTTTGCAATTAACATTGCTCACTTATCTCCAACAGGTAAAGAATTAAAGCGAGTTTCAATCTTTTTGGAACCCCCTGTATATTAGCAAATATAATGCCTTTCATAAGTATTTTACCATGAAAAGACTAGTTATATATATTGCAAATACATTGCCTTTCATAAACATTTTACATTGCAACGACTAGTTATATATATTGACAAATGTATTGCCTTTCATAAACATTTTACCATGAAACGACCAAAAATTGATGAAACGACCAAATATATTTGCTATGACAATAGCCGCCGTAATATGTTATAATAATTTATAAAACGGATTAACAAAACAATGGTTAATCTCGATCCAAGCTGGCAAGTTGAAATTACTCATAGATGTCCTTCATCTCACTAAATATGTTATTTATGAATCATCTTTAATTCTCACTACTTTAATCATCTTATATCTGCCCATCATTAAATTAATCTTACTCTTTTATAATCGCCACGCTGACATAATTTGCCTAAGGCTATTTGTTGCAGTAGGAAAATCAACCTGAACAATTCTTCTTAAACGATTCCGAAGGAATAGGAATTCTGCAGTAACACCTAATGTGGAGATAACTATAATCAGTGGTTGGTAAAAAGTGGTGATTTGTTAAAAAAGAAAACTAAACGTCGTATGAAGGTCCGTAAGCATTTATTTTTGCCCAACTTCACCACATTATTATTCAGTCTCAATTGCATACTGTGAGGTATCTCTTATAAAACTGCTTTTCACTACGGTCATTTGAACTTGGCGACTTTGATGGATGAATGGATAATAACTCGAGTCATTAGTGGAAAATTTTTGTCCTGCGTGGGTGGCCAAGTTAGGAATGTTTGACTCTAAAATCGCCCAATTTATTACAGATATCTGTTGTTATGAAACCTGAATAAAATAGTACCCTTTAATTTAAAGTTAAAAAACTAATCTGGCCAGCAGATGATTTTACATGTTAAAATTTAACGTTTCGGAAATAGTAATACAAATTATAAATTTTAAAAATTTAATCTCGAAGAAAAAGTAATACGCTTATTGTTATTGCCAATTAAGATAACCACAGTAAATTTCAGAAAAATCGCTTAATTTTGAAAGAGCATTTCCTCCACCCAACAGTAAAATTTTGAGTACATAATTCCTAGGGAAGTTCTTAACCACCCCAATAACTTTGTTACAGTAGGAAAATTAACCTGGACAATTCTCCTTAAACGATTCCGAAGGAATGGGGATTCTACTGTAACACCGTATGTGGAGATAACTATAATTAGTAGTTGGTAAAGAGTTGTGATGAAAGCACTATAAGTGTAGACGTTGGCTCTATCAGGAGTGAGTTACTCGGCGACAAAGTGAGATAAAAGCAAATAATCTACTCTAAAACTGTTGCAGAAGTGCATTTATTTAACGTAATAGGGTTAATAGCAGCCTTATTTAGAATTATTAAAATACACACTCACGTGCATAGAAATCGAATGTTCAGCCTGTTCAAAATACCTTCTGGCAGGAACAATGCATGTTTGAATTCGAGAAAAAGTATTCCCGAGAAAATTTTGGCAAACATTTTAGTTGCCATCGTCTTGCAGTCCCTGATGTCAGTGACGCCATTGCGTCATTGATTTTGACGCCTATGCCTTTCATATTCGCGTTTAGACTACTCTTGTTAGGTGATCATAAGTTTCCTCGCTCAAAGTATACTTTCATACAAAAATACATGTTATCATCAACATTGCATCCACTTTTTCAATTATGGCTCATCCTAAATGGCAAGGGTTTAGAACAGATGGTGTGCAAAATAAATGGTGTCTGTGTCAGAAATTCTGGAATTTTAATGAATCAATATTTTTGTAAACGGTCTTCGGTCCTAGTAAGTAAAGTCCTAGGAATAGTAAACACAAACACCGAAACATTTTTTAGAAACAAAAGATAATGAAACAAAAATCCCTTGCCTGAAATGGACGTTTGTCTATATAAGAACAACCACATTATAGTATATATAAACCACAGCCGTTATATTACCAGCCTTCGATAGCATTTGTTCGACATCAGCCGTCGCATTGTTATTTTTGTTCATTAGCAATTTTAATACTGAATTTCTTTCTGTACAAAATTGAAGGCCGCCTTTCTATCCAAGTTAGCATGTGTTTTGCCCCTCCTATTCTAAGGAACTGAACTTAGATATTAAATTGGGCGAAATAGATACTGTTCCCAATAAAGTGCCTAAAATGCAGTTTCATTTCAGATTAACTAAATATTTTGAATCTTACCATCGCTAGTTGTTTTCATGTGGATAATCGCAATCGGTCAGTGGTGATGTTATGAATTTGAATGTAGTTTACATTTTTCAACAGCATTTTCTTAGATATAATTTCACTTTTGACATATTTTTTATTAACATTTTTAACACTTCACAACAAAGTTGAAAAGTGTTTATGACTTTGTTCATTCTGTCTGTCTGTCTGTCTGTCTGTCCGTCAGCGCGATAACTGCCGTAAAAATGACTTAATCAAAATGAAATTTTAGTATGTTGTTCAGACGGTCTGTAGGACCTATGGGAATATAAATGAATAATTAGTTTTGGATTGAACCCGGGTTGAAAAAATGAAATACATTGAGCCCTATGGGACCTAATTTTTCAAACATTTTTTTAACGGATTTATAATTCACAATATGCATCGAAAATTTTAGGTAATATTCAAATTGTTCCATAAAATATATAAAAAAAATTCAGCGAAATATATTCAGTAGTTTTTAAAATAAAAATTAAAATATTAATAACACCTCTTATATGAAGCGATTACGTGACCATAATATGAAAAGATCACGTGACCAACTTCAAAATGATATATGACATCCATATTGTCTCAAAATCGTGATTTTTAAAGTTCTTTTTAATTCATATTGAGCGTTGTATCCGTCCTAAAACCACTTTATTTTTGCTTAAATTCTGTGCATCTACATACTGAAATAACGCAATGACAATATATTTGATTTGAAATGCTCATCCAAATTTGATTATTTCTACACCGAAGCTTATTTTTCACCTATGTAAAATGTACACAGCAAAATATGTAGAATGAGTTGTATTAGAATTGCTGTATTTCTTTAACACAAAATCATTTAGTTCATGGAGTCTGCATAGCTGATATAAATGAAATATTCATTGATTTTAGGGAGAAGGACAATTTTTTTCGATGAAGTTTTACGCAGAGAGTGTAATTACTTGTAGCTCTATGGTCTTAATTTTTAAATAAAATAAATTATTATAGTATTGTGATGAATGACATGAATGGGAAATTATTTATGAATGAAATGCTGCTTTTACAGAGAGAGCCAGGCGTGTTATTTTTTCTATGACTTCATTTGAATGAATTTCAGTTGTTTTCGATAAAGTTTTCAAATATAATGAATTATCGTAGTATTATGATAATTCTAAAATTATTACCGAGGAATGTATCACATTGCAGAGATGTTTAAACCAGGCAATTTATATTGTAACGCCGTCATTTGAATGAAATTCATTTTTTTTCGATGAAGGTTTAAGTTTTCAATTATAATAAATTAATGTAGTATTGTGATAAGTTTTAAAATATTACCGAGGAATGTATTTCATTTTAGACATGTTTAAATAAAATTGCATTGAAGTTGGAAAGTGTTTCATTATCAATGGTTTAAGCATGATTGATCTTTCTTGTATTTATTGGCATGAATATCGTCACTATTTCTTCTCCCTTCCGACTCAGACCATCTGACCAACAGGAAGGTGCAAGGTACCTGTTTGGACGGTTGGGACAATGTTACTCCAGGTAGACCAGAACCCAGTGGAGGCATCAAAGAGGACCGTATTCTCCTTCTCCTGCCATAAACCTCTCGGAAGGACTTTCGTACACAAACATTTAACGTGTCTGTACTTCGCGTAATGACGAGGATAGTTTCAGAATATCCGAAACATGAACTTCCGTTCTCGAGTTCAATCCACGTGCCTTTACCACTAGGATATCCCGCCCTATTCATCACTAGATTTAACTTCACCTCGAATCGAACAGAATAATACCAGAAAATTTTAAAATTGTTAACAATAACGGGGAAACCTGTCAAATTATGGTGATATGACAGATAGGTGACTGCTGTTTTTATCTTTTTATAATGACCCTTTTAGGGCAAAACTAATTATCCCATCTCGAATCCGAAGCCTTTGCTTACAAAGCGAAAGACCTGCACTACAAAATGGGTTATCCGAGCATGGAAAGTTTAAAGTACATTTTCACTAGAGATGCAAAAATCACGGATGCATGCACAAGCGGTTGCAACCTTCAGATTACCACTGATATTCTGGCAGGGTATCACACTTCAATTATCAAAGTGCTCAGAAGTTTTCCTCAAGTTGACTGTGTAAACTTTAATACGTTTTTCTAAAGTCGCATATATAAATTTTAATATGTTTTCTAATATGCTACATAAATTAGACACCCTTTCTAATAGGAATTCCTCCCAGGATGGCATCTCACCATTAGTACTATTTGGACATATGACTGCTTAGTAAATATATTTTCCTCCTGGAAAACAAAAGGTCTACAGTTTCTCAATGGAAGCATATAAATATTTGAGAATTTTGCTACTTTTACTGTGATTGGCGAAATGTGAGGATTTGGGAATTTCAATTGATCATGCACCAGTATATTGTAAACTCTACACTGGGTATTTCTATTCCACATATCTTAAAAAAAAGTATATATAGTTGTTTTAAGAAAAATATTTTCTTCTAAAGTTAAACATATAGTCGGGATATAATAATGATATTTTTATACAGAAGAACATTTCTCTTATATGCTTATTGGTCGGCCACACAAGATCAGACGCTAAAGCTTGGATTGAAGAACCGTGGGCTGGTCTAAAGCGCGCTCTATTGGGTTAAGGTCCGAAAAACATGCCGGAAATTCTATGGGCTTGATATTGTCACTTTCGTTTACCGTAAAAACTGGAGCTACTGGAAACGACTGAACTGATCTGGGCCGACATTATCACATATCAATAGCTATTGCCCTATTACTTTACAGAATAAACAAACATGAACCTCCAGAATCTCATAATATATTTATTCAGTGACCAACCCTCGTGCAAGAACGTGTAGTAATGTTCGTCCATTAGTCATGAAACCTACCCAGAATATGACAGCAGGACTATCATAGTTGTTAACTTTACTGTGGCGTTATTGTTGGTAACATGCTTCCCATACTCCACACCAGCTCATTTTGAAATGTCCATGAAGTTAATGTTAATGTCAATTATGTTAATCCTATTGGCATGACCAGAGTAGGTACAATAACTAGTAGAAAATAATGCATTTTTTCGCAGTAGGGTCGGTATGGGAGAAGCGATATATTTTATAAAATTCTGGAGGATAATGTTCATTTTTAGGATTACACTTTACAGAAAGACGATAATGCCCTCCCAGACAAAATAGCTAGAGTTTCTAAGGTAAAAAGGTGGGGACTTGGAAAGGGAGAACATCATTCGCATGAAATGACCTGCCTGTTCCCTGAACCTTACCCCAATAAATCCTACTTGGGACGCTCTACGAAGATTTGTTACGCAGCCCATCACAGATACTTTAGGATCTTAAAACTGGCTTGAAGATTGAATTACATATATTTATACGTATTCATGTGGCATGATTTTCATATTTGAGATTATTTAAACTTTCGACAATCTTCCCAGAGTATCTCAAGAGCTACTAATTTTCAGCAGATAATTGGTACAGTTTTTCTCGGGGCATGGCTAATCTTCAACCTATCTTTACAAAATTCAAAAGAAAGACACTGAAAACTGTTTATGGTGAAATTGGATCTCTGAAACATTTTGTATTTGACTGCTATTTTACAGGGAACTATCACCTTAAAAACGACAAGTAGACAACATTTGCCAATATGGGCCAAATAACTTCGGAGTAGTAGCTGGGATAAACAAAGAATAAAATCTATAATTCAATTCCTAGAGAAAACGAATATATCTTGTGAATTATTACTGGTAACCCTCAAAAACTCTTTCAATGTTTATTGCATATTTATTCGTAATACTTATAAATTGTTTTATATATACTGCAATCAAATTACTTTTAAATTTGCATGTGCATTCATTGCAAATATCATTGTATGTATCAATTCAGTATTGAAATCTATGATAATCTGTGAAGTTTTTTTGTAAATACTGTATATATAGTCTTGTACGTATGTTTGTATATGTAGTTTTGTTTATATATATTTAATTTGTATATATCTTCGAATTCTATTCCTGGCATTTTGTATATTTAATAATCTAGTTTAGAAACATATTTCTATATATCTTTGCTCCCTCCCATTTGAATTAGTTCTGCACATAAGTGTTTATAGATGGGAAACATTTGTATATATCAACTGGTTTTAGTATGGGCAAATATTTTGCAAATAATTGTTTATCATTTTATCTCGGCATATTGTTTTTTTTCCTGATTTTTAGCAGATATTCCTCCATCATAGGCTGTTAATACTGCAAGCCTTTGGGTCACTGCCTATAGGTATTTAATCTGTTAATCTGATGGGGAAGGATTTTCTCGATAGAGACTATACATGTGGGTTGATGGATTTATTATTATAATACTAGGATGTACTATAGATACTGAGCTTGTTTTGTTTCCCCTTTTCTTCCTTTCTCTATATACACATATCATATCAGGTGCATAAAAAGGTCATATTGCCTTTAATTGTATGATGTTTGTTCCTAGTCCTAGATGGTGTTCAGCAATACCTACACCGACAAATATATCTGTTCCCAATCAGTGTATTGTAACCCCCAATCTTTCAAAGTAATATATTCATTTTCCATGTATTGTCGTCTCTATAAACTGTTTAGAACAGTTATTTACATCGTTTAGTAAAACGTTTTAATTTTTTTCAAATTAAAGAAATTTAGGAGTCCTAAGTAACAACTTAGTCTGCTTATTGGCAAATACACCCTTGGGTGCACGTTTATTTTTTTATTTTTTCTTCTATAAAACTGAATACACTAACTTCGAATATACCTTAGAAAAAAGCATGCGCTACTACTGTTAATGATCGCCGTCTCACTTTTTGCCCTTCTAAAATACCCTTCACTTATAACTGCTTTCCTTACTGTACTAAGCTTATACCGTTTATCGAAGCAGAAAACGTCATTTGAAGAATCCCTAAACGGTTCTGAAGCGATGGGAACTCCAGTGTAACACCTTTCTGGAAAATGACCGTAATCATTTCTTTAAAAACCGGTATTGTGTTGGGGAGTCAAATTGAACCCTATCTCATAAGCCCACGTGCACAGCACTTATTTTCTCCCAACTTTGCCGTCTAATTGAGCTCTCGCAATCGCATACCGTGAGGTGGCTACTGGGAAACTTTGCTTTGAATATGATAATTTGAGTTTCGACGACAGAGATGGAAGATTGGAAATGACTTGAGTCATCAGATGTACAAGTGGTTCCGCTTGGGTGGTCAAGTAAAAGTTTTTTCAGCATAAATACTGCATACTTCCAGATTGTTGAGAAATTATTTGCTCCCGAGCTTAAATATGCTTATAATTTATAAAGAAACTTTATAATATTCTAGAGTGCGAGTGCCCATTCAATTTCTTAAATATTGCCGAAACAGAGTTACCGAGTAGCAATGACCGTGAAACCATGGCCCACGGATGGTGATAGAGAATCAGTTGAGCGCTTTCTTGCTTATATACAAATCCCTGTTTAGGACAGAAGTTGCGCCACTTCAGTCCTAAGCACTTAGAATTTTATTAACAGTGGACAGGACTAAAAATGTCCTCTGTTCTTTCTGATTCAAAGTTTTAATAAAATTTTTACCAGAAAAATTATAAAACTCTTCTTTAAAGAGTTCCGTGCTCATCCTTTACACTCTGTCTTTGTATTCGCTTGAGCCTAGTTCTAAGAGAGCTTGTCTGCCTGACCTGTATGAGCCGGATAAACTCAAAGTTTCTGACTAGAGATGTCGCTGCGGTGCGGCCTCGGCAAGATGTCAAGTAACCTTTCAATTTACATACTTCGTGAACATTGCTTTAGATTGTGACCGTAATGAGTCTCTCGTACTTCACACTCGGAAATAGACTTCTCTCTGGGCACTCTGCTCCCAGTAAACTTCCTCTTTCTCTACAGTCTATCTCTTTTGCTTTGTATCTCTCTTATTGTCATTCATCGTCCAAGTTGTTAAAAGACATTGTTTCACGAGCCACATGACTCAGCTAATCCTGATCCAACATCCAAATAATAAAGGAATCCTAAGATCCACTTTCCTATTAAGAATTTCATGCTTTTGATATGTCTTATGTGCATTCGATGTGGAAAATATGGATGTGGGAATTCGATGTGTAATGTGATGTGGGGATAACTGAGTTTTCTTGCAGATGTAAATTCCCGTAAAACAAATACCTTGGTTCCTTGGATATTTTTATTTTTTTCTATAATTGTAGTGGTATGTATTATCGAAAAAATTCTATTATCGAATAAGTAGTAAGAGTAGTTAAAAATTATTAATAGTTTTTGTGGCATATTCTTCTTTATAAGCTTAAATTTAATTATCCCAAATATTTAATAATGCTCAAAATCATTCGAATAGTTAATTTATTTTTGTTACTATACTACTATCAACCGCTGTCATTGGCCGTAAAATATTCGAATAATTTTTGAAATATCAAGCTTGGGCAAAGATTATTATTTGATAAACATATTCGAATAGTTCTTTACACTATCGAGACTATAGAATAATTTGAAACTATTGAGTTATTCGATAGCCTCATTGGAATGAATCGTATCACTATGTAATTGTATAGAGCGAGTATGTATTTCGAAAAATTATGGAGTAAAGAGGTAATCTATCTTTCTTTCTTGAGTGTTTGAACAATATAATTTGAGATCAAATATATGGTGTTGGAAAATTTATATGTGGATCAGTATCATGGACATTTAAAGGGCCTTGCGAGAAACCTGTCTCCAGGGGCTCTTAATCTAATTTTTTGCAGGCATGAAGGTGGGCTGGAACCCCCTGAACGGCTGGGGAACGATAACGTCTCTCATCGGCCAAGGCGACACTGACAGCCGATACATCCATAACGCACTAGAACTGCATGGACACATTTGTAATTTGGATTACTTAAAATCAAATTATTCGAGATATAAGATTTATATAGTTTTATTTCTATGAAATTACCAAATTAACAGTGCTGGTATAGACAAAACGTCAAACAGAGGAATATTAAAATTGTATATATTAATACAAATCAGTCAGTTGCATCATCCTCATGCGGATTCTTTCGTATTACTAACTGCCATATGGCCATAAACATTACCAATCGCTATTGTAAATCTAGGTGTCCGAAAGAAAGACACCGTAGGTATAAAAATGGAGCAATGACGACGTGTATTGATACGGTTACCTAAAATTTTATCAAGGAATATTGTTTATCCCTGAGGGAAACCGTCAATTTTCGAGTAACCGTTGTTATTATTTGAAAGTCTGGATTGCTTGACGTTGGCTATAAATTTTGCAAAATATCTCAAACTTTACGACTTTTGGCGTGTTTTGGCAACTTCTCAAATTTTCTAAAAGGGAGAAACATTTCTGAAATCCACTAAAAAGTGAATTGTGTGTGTGTGTGTGTGTGTGTGTGTGTGTCAGTGAATATGCTGTGACGATATCTGACAAACGAATGGAGCGATTCGAATGAAATTTGGTACAAAAATTACAATCCGTGAATACTGGAAGGCTATTGTTTTAAGCGCAATCGAATGTCCAGAACTCCACTAATTTTTCGAGCGAACTTTTGAAAAATTCATAGAAAAAAATCAAAAGTTTTAATGTAGTAATTTTTATGTTTTTTTTTTTAATTGGAAAACGATAGACATAAACTTTAGAACGATAGCATGATCCGTTCTTGAGATATTGCACATTTTTCAAATAAATTTATCATAAAATGACATAAAATAAAATTATTAACTATTGTGAAGTATGTTCACTTTTCATATGTAATATTATGCAATACATTTGGTGACATCATTCTGGTAGATCTAGCTCGTTCCATTCATGGCAAAATATACTTTGGGCAATACTTTTGTATTTAGACGCAAATAGTCATTCATGTGTTATAATAATAACTTATTTCTCTATCCATAACTTTTGGCAAGATTTTAGCGACGGATTTTGGCGGAATGTCACTAACTTGGCGACTATTTTAAATACTGCCAAATAGATAAAAATGTCGCCAATTTGATAAAAATGACGCTGAAACAATGAAAATGACGACTAATTGACGAAAATTCAATATCTTGGAAAGAATATAAGAATATACATTTATTATAAGAATAACCTATTTTTCCATCCGTAACTTTTGGATAAAATTTTGGTGACGAATTTTTGAAATATTTCTAACTCGGTGACATTTTAAATGTTGTTAAATTTACTAAAATGCCACCCAATTGATAAGAATTCCCTAATATATGAAATTGACGCTGATTCGATGAAATGACGACTAATTGATGAAAGTGTAATATCTTGGAAAGAGCATAAGAATATATTATAAGAATAACTAATTTCTCCGTCCGTAACGGTTGGCGAGAAATTTAACGGAACGTCGCCAACTGGGCGACTTTTTTTAAATGTTGCAAAGTGACAAAAATGTCGCCAAATTGATAAATATGACGCCAAATGAGAAGTAATATTTCTCAAATTCTGATTTCCGACATGTGGCGGGCATACATTTTACTATACAATGCTCTTCTCTCTGTTTGTCTGTAACACTTGGTGATGCATTTGGCAAACTCGATGAATAATCTAACACAGTATCACCAACGTGGCGAATAATTTAGAAAAGTATCGCCAACTGGGTGATATTTCACCCCCGATTGACGAAAATGTTATCAAAATTGCAAAAATGAGGCTAAATTAATGAAAATTGATGAAATAATAATTAAAATATTTTAATATATGGACTATATATATTATTGAGAATGCTCTCAATATTTATAATTGTTTCTTTAGAATTGCGCGAAATATAAGTTAATTGGTTTCTTTGAAATAGTTTTGCATGTTGTCATCCGGAAAATTGCATAATGTTCAATTCAACGATAAAAACAGTACCGTGGATCTCATATGTACATTATTACTTTCCCTGCAACACATGGTAATGTATAGAGGAAGTATTGGAATCATGCCGAAAATCGCAACTCGAGTTTCTAACAGATCTACACGTTTCGCGACCTCTAGAATACGAAAAATCTATTTTTAGCGGGACGTCTGTGTGTGTGTCTGTCTGGGTGTCTGTGTGTTTGTGTGTGTCTATCTGTGCAATGTATGCATCCACTCTAACTAAAGTACTACTTGACAGAATTTCATAAAATTTGGTAGGTAAGTCACTTCGATGAGACCCTGGTGCTGATTAGTTTTTGGTAGGATTCTTAAAAAGAGAACCCGCCTTTTTTTGCGGTTTGGCCCGTAAAAATTTTATGTATCCACTCTAGCTAAAATAGAAATTGACCAAATTTCACAAAATTTGGTAGATAAGTTATTTGTATGATACTCTGGTGCTGATTAAATTTTGGTATGATTCGGAATTGAACAACCTGCCTTTTTTACGAAATGGCCAGCAAAAATCGACAAAATCTAAAAAAACAAAAGACTACGTATGCTCAAATATATCAATTTTGTTACGCCGATTACAGTAAAATGTCCAATAACCAAATAAAAACAATCCTTGAATTAAAAATGCAAATTTAGTGTTATTTGGTGCAATTAAAAACTCAATCTAATGAATTATTAAAGAAATAAAGAAAATATGAATTTGAGTCTGCAGGGAAAGTCATGTGCTGCCCACATTAAATTTTTTTAACTGTATAAGGAGTAAATTCATTGCATTATATAAAGAAAGTCATGTGCTGTCTATATCAGATTTTATTTTACTGTAAAAGGAGAAAATTTATTGCATTATATAAGGAAAGTTACGAGTTGCTACGTCATATTTTTTACGTTTCTTTCGTAATTCATAAACATTGTTATAATATGTAGCACGGAGTGATAGCTAATTTTCTTAAGAACATTTACTGAAATCAAAGAATAGTTTATACTCGGTTTAAATACAGTGGTAGAATTTCTGAACACTTTTCAGTATTTAAACCAGAAAACTTCTGAAAACTTCAGAATGTCATCCGACTCTTAAACGGACAAAATTGTGTATTTCTGTGACAAATATACATACCTGACTCTTAATTAAAGATGGTTCGAGAAACTTTCTTTAATTACTCAAGTTACTTCTGCATTAAATGGAATATTTAAACCAATGGATTTGAAAAGTATTTAAATGTGTTTTTTTCAAAGCGAGGTTTTCAATTTTGTGTGTACGATAGTGAAAGAAAATGTGAATAGTTAAAAAACGTAAACTTACCGCAAAAACTTAAATTTTAAACATCAACAATATCTTAATATTATTTTAATGGTTGATAGCCCTTGAAATATTATAAATTAGGAAATGCACCCGGCGTAACCCGGAATTTAGGGAGGCAGTAGGAATTAATTATTTCATTTTAAGAAAATGAATAAAACATACACATAAACCCTAAAAAAGAGTCTTTAGTTTTTATACGCATGCACAGGGTGTTTTGAGAGTTTCTGTACATTTGTCTATAAGCGTCCGTTTAGGGAGAGCATAAACCGCTCAGTCCAATCTATGAAACAATATGTATACACGCGCACAGCGGGCATGACACCCCCTAAAATATTGTGATTTACGTTAAGTAGGTTCTTCCTCAGATTGTTTTATAACAAAATCTCGCATATGCAGAAAAATGTAGGTTTAAAAAACATTCAGAAACAAATCTGAAAAAATAAGCTACAGCGTACATAATTTTCTGATTACAATTCCGTAATAGAAATAAAAGAAAAAAGAAAAATTGCCCAAAAAAGTAAAAATAAATGTTTATATTGTGTTTTCAAAAGTTTTATCCAATTCAAGTTAAATTTTCAGAACACATAATACACTCATGTCCAAAAGTTAAGCATAGTTTCTGTTTATGTGAAAATTTCAGGAAATCTCCATCGGAATGGAAGGAAACACGGTATGCGGGTGTAATAAGGTTATAAAAGAAGAAAACAATGCAAAACAAAGACAATAACGACTTTTATTATCCAAAGAAAAGGGTTGAAAGAAAAAGGGTCACAATGCGAGTGTCAATCTCAGTGAAACAAAATGATTAAAACAATGTAATGCTGCAGTTTAATACAGTGTGTGCAAACCTCGGGTAATCACACATGTTGCACAACCATTTCCCATACTTTTGATAAAGGTTTGGATGAGTTGTGTGCTCAAAGAGTTCCAAGTCTCACGGAGAGCAGTTTTCAATCCCGGATAGGAGCTTGGTGGGTAGCGGAGGGCTGCAAGATATCTCTCGAGCATATCACACACATGCTCTATTGGATTCAGATCAGGACAGTTGGCAGGCCACTGCATGTGCTAGATATCTTCAGTTTGAAGGAAGTCGTTGACCAAGGCCGCACGGTCCGGAGGCGCCTTATCCTCCATGAATATGAAATCAGGACCAACAGCACCTCGAAACAATCGAACGGTAGGCTCACGGACTTCATCTCTGTATCTTTGACCGGTGCCTGACCCAGTGTAAAAAATGTGGAGGTCTGTGCTACAGTCCATGATGATGCCTTCCCAGTCTATGACTCCCCCAAACAGAAAACGCTGTCTTTCCGTTATGTTTCCCGTGTGAAAATGCGTCCAACGTTCTCTCCAGATCGTGATACGACGAGAATGAGTTTGCAGGCTAAACCTGGACTCGTCACTGAACATGGCATTGCCCCACTGTTGTCTCCTTTACTGCAGATTTTCCAAACTCCACTGTAAGCTTGCGCGTTTCTGTGCAGACGTCAGGGGGATGCAAACTGCTAGTCGCCTGGCGTAGAGACCAACGCGTCTGAGTCACCTGTAAACAGTTTGTCTCGAAACAGTGACTCCTGTGGCGGCTGTCAGGGCTGAACTCAGTTGTCTGGCAGAACGGTTCCTCCGACGTCGCGCAGTTATCAACAAATATCGGTCTTCCCGAGCGGTTGTTACCCTTGACCGACCTGGTACAGGTCGTCGGGTAACATCTCCAGTGGTTTGGAACCTTTGCCACAGTCTAGAGATCACACACTGAGGCACATCAAGACTTCGAGACGCTCCGATTTCAGATCGACCGGATTCCATCATTCCAATAATTCGTCCCTTCAAAAACATGTACAGTTGGCATCTTTGGGACATATTTCATCCTTTTTGATTGTTAACAACGCTCCGTACCGTAGCAATTGCGATATTCTGCCTCAACTGACCATGCTGCTCCGGGCCGTTTTATACTCGTTCCGACGAGCGCCGGTGCTTTGCATATGTCGATGTCGATTGAAGTATTTTGCATATGCACAATGATTTACTGACCCCGCGATTCTCCACAACTAATTGTGAACCATTGTATCCATATTAACTCCGAATTTTTCGCATTTTACGAATTATGCTTAACTTTTGGACATGAGTGTATTAAAATAGTTCTGTATGCCAAAGAATCAAAATTTGTATGTAAAACCACAAAATGTGAAAATCGTAAATGTTAAAGCATTTAAGTTTCCAGTTCTATACCAAAACTATGCGAAAAAAATTGCTGCGAAAGAAAAGCATATGAAAGAAATTGTTACGAATAAAAACCTGCTAAAGAAATTGCCTTAAAAATGACGAAAATTGGACCGAATTTCGACTTTTCAACTCATAATTATTAAACTAATTCGAATAATAAAAAATCTGATGTGGGCAGTGCATGACTTTCTTTATATAATGTAATGAATTTGCTACTTTTACAGTAAAAAAAATAGATTATTTTTATAGTAGTTATTTGTATTCTTTCCAATATATTGAATTTTCGTCAACAAGTCGGCATTTTTTATGTCGTCATCATCAATGAGTCGTCACAGATTTAGCGTTATTTTTATCCATTTAGCAAGTTTTTCGTTAATTTGACAACATTTAAAAAAGTCGACAAGTTGGCGACATTCCACCAAATTCGTCGCCAAAGTCTCGCCAAGTGTTATGGACGAAGAAATAAGTTATTCTTACAGCAAATAAATGACTATTGGCGTCCAAATACAAAGTATTACTCAAAGTATCTTTTTTTATGATTAGAACGAGCTAGATCCACGAGAATGATGTCACCCAATTTATCGCATGGTATTACATATGAAAAGTGAACATGTTTCTCAATAGGGAATATTTTTTTTTATTTTATGACTTTTTCCTAATTTTTTTGAAAAATGTGCAATATCTCGAAAACGGTTCATGTTAGCCTTCTAAAATTTATGCCAATCGTTTTCTAATGAAAAATGACATAAGAAATGTCTATTTGCGTGACTTTATTAGCGGTTTTGATTTATTGACGATATTTTCAAAATTTCACTTGAAAATTTGTCGGGGTTCTGAACACATTCGAATGCGTATAAAAACAATAGACTTCCTGTGTTTACGCATGTGATTTTTGTACAAAATTTTTTTCGAATCGATCCATTCGTTCGTCAGTTATCGTCTCCACAGACTCACTGACACACACACACACACATACACACACACACACACACACACACACACACACACACACTTACTTTCACACACACACACACACAGACATCACTTAAAAAATGTTTGATTCGTGATCAGGGATGCAATTACAGGCTAATTGCTAAAGTGAAACATTTGTTAATTTTAATACCTTAAGTTTCAGAATCCATAACTAGAGCTCAAAAGTAATAAGCGTTTTATGAAAGTTTTTCAAAATGCAAAACTGTTCTGGACTAAATGATTTAAAAGAGATATAATATATGTTGAAAACGATAAAGCCAGGACCGGTGTTAAGGTAAAGTAGGCAAAACAACTGCCTTGTATCTCGCGGTTTTCGGGATTTTGTCTAAATAGCACTTGAATGAAAGCGTTTTTCATCTAAATTTAACAAAGGTCATTTGGAAGCAAAAGACTAGCATTTTTTTGGCCCCTGAAATTTGGAAAAAAGAAAAGGAAAACCGTAAACGCACATTATTCAGAATGAAAATTAAAGTGTATTTATCAGTTTAACAGTACATTTCTTTTGATTTACATATTTATCAATATCCTCTATAAAGTACTTGAGAAAACACATTTTTGATTTGAGGAGAGGGAGGGTGGTCCTTGCGACATGCATCTGCCTTGAGCTGGGCGAACCTTAGCGCCGGACCTAAACGAATATATTTAATGTATACTGCCCCTTCGTAAATGCAAATAAAAGAAAATGCCTGAGTTGTAGGCGTCTCGTAAAATTCATATAACTGTCTGCAATTAGTCCCCACTATACCAGGAAACTGTCTGCCACACGGATATAGGATATGACAGTTGCCACTGCAAGATATCATTACGTGATCTGTTCGTCAGCTACGTTTAACCCTACCACCTTACCGTTGGATCTTTATCGCTATAATACTCAGTTGCAAAGAACACGGATCTTAATCCGTAAATATATGTGGACACATATCAAAACGAAGGTTTTTTAAAGAGTTGTAATTGCATGCTATTTTCGCAAAATCACTGTTTTTAAGCTACTATATTCACCATATGTGAAATATTTAATTCCGGTCTTTACGATTTCAAAATTACTGATAAGAATACCACCACTTTTACTGACCATATATTGTGGTATTTGTAATAAATATTTAAAATTCAGTCCACATGGAAAACAAGCTTACGGAATACGTTATAAATATTTATCGAATGCAGGTTCAACAGTGGAATATAAATGCTGTAAAAATGTAATAAAACAATTTTAAGGTATTCAATTTCCTACATTCTCGTATCATACATATAATTTATAAAAGTATACCCGTTTCTAAACATACATTAATGCGAGTTAGACGTTTTTGAGAGAATTTGTAAAGCAAGAGCATTGTGAGACACATTGCCAAAAATGATGTTATTTTAAATCGTCCAATTTTATTATAATGTAAACGGGTCATTTTAAATTAAAAATCATTTAAATCAAAGTAAAATTATAAAAATGAGCTGGTCATTTTGGAGATACTTGCGCTTCTTTCTTCTGTGCAAAAACAAGCCAAATGTTTTTGAAATATAAGTTAGAAAGTCATCGTGCAGTTTCATCACTTTATTTCAACACCAATTTTCCTTTTGGTTTATATATTTATGTACATCGTGTAAAATCGAGTTCTGAAATGAATCCGCAAATGAAATTTTGACACATTATGATTTGTCTGAATAACAAAATTTCCAAATAATTTTTAGTTTATTCTTTTTTGTGTTCATTTTTAAACTGTTCCTACGCAAACATTTAACTCCACAAAAAAAATTCTAACGTCGTGTTCAAAACGAAATTTTCATTTTCAGCCATTTGAAAAAAAGACAGGTACAAAAAAAAAAGATAAAATTAAAAATATGTATCTTTGTTTTTTTAGGTTGGTTTCTCTGTCTGGGTCAAATATTGAAATATATTTATGACCCATTTTTACCGAGCTCATTTACATGACATTTTACACACACACACGTATTTGCGATGACAATACAACCTTTATCAAATTTGAATTGATTCCTCCTCCCACAGATTCTGATCCCCCCTGAACCATGCCCAGAATTGCCCGTACAAATCCCATTGCTGTAATATAGTTTTATAAAACGTTTTATTTTTATATAGGAGTGAGGGCGAATATTTTTTCAATTATATTTCAATATAAAAGTGAGGACGCATATTGCACTCGTTTAAACTATCTTCTAACAATGGCATTATGAAGTGAAGGAGATGCTTCGCGGTTCATTTCGCAAAACGTGTTAGTTCTATTTTCCAAAGATCCGCCAAATTTTGTAATAGATTGAAATGTTCCATTGGACTAAACTGATCTTTAGGATGTAGAGAAGTATATTAAAAAATGCCATCAAAGAAGTTTAAATTGGTTATGACGCGGTTAATAAATTATTTTTAAAAGTTTTATTGGATATCTGTAGGAAAATTAATTACAAAATCAAAAAAGATTAAAAAGTATAAAACAACATATTATAAATATTTTTAAGCTGCATAATTTTAGGAAATGCACTGAAATGTAAAAACAATTTTTAGCTATCACAGCATTCTTAGTCATATGCATCTAAAAATAAAACCGTGGGACGCCCATAAAAGAATTGTATTTGGGCATTAACATAATTTTAAGGAACAACAGAAGTGATAATACAAAAATGTTTATATATATATATATATATATATATATATATATATATATATATATATATATATATATATATATATATATATATATATATATATATATATATATATATATATATATAAATGACGGACTGTTAATTCAAAATTATTATAGAAAAATTTAAATAAATTGAATGTAATCATTCTTATATATGTAATTTCTGTGTTATCATTTGTATTGTTCCTTAAAATTCTGTTAATGTCGAAATGGAATTTTTCATGGGCACGGAACGGTTTTATTGTTAATCGTATATGACTAAGATTGTTGTTATAACTAAAAACTATTTTTTTACTTTTTAGTACACTTTACTAAAACACTGTAACTTAAAAAGTTTTTGTAATATTTTATTTTAAATGTTCTCATTTAGAGAGAAAATCCAACAATTAACTAGTTTAAAATTGGACTTTGCACATTCAAAGATTCTTCGAAGAGCTATGCATTCGTTTTGGATAAAGTTCTATATGCTGTTCTGAGCTGCATTTAGAATATTGGCGCTAAAATGGATCTAAATGCAAATACATAAGAACTCAATTTGCAACCCTGAACAATGGCTTAGAAACCGATATTATAGATCCAATCAAAGAAGAAATCCAAAATTCGTGCTGAAAATGTGCCAAATAGAGATGGAAAGTACACTTGTAAGAAAGATAAATCAGAGAAGGTAATTGTCATTCTTCGTCCCGCCAGACACTTGACGTGAAATTACAGAGTGAGTGGTCGATTGTGAAACAAATGATCGTTATTTCTCTTCTTCGAAACTTCTTTGCAAAAAAAAATGTGAATGGGGCGTTGCTATAATTCTGCATTCCTTTCAGGTATGATGTACATTTTTCAGTGACGTAGAATAATATCTGCCGAGTGTGAATAAATATGGAGATACTGAATATTGTTCTATTTACGGATAGAAATGTTGCAGTTTTAACAAACTGGTGCAATGTTTTCTAGTGTATATCTTAGATGGGTATTTGACGGTTAAAATGGTATTTGATGCCTTGAAATCTATGAACCATTATAGGGAACATATAGAGATGGCCACACTTATGACCAACCAGTCTGGTTCATGACACACCTTCAATATTCCACAATATTTTAATAATTTTATTAATTTAACTTAAAACATTGTATTTAGAATAAATTCATTTATATTTTTAATCTACCATCAAAATCATTGTAACACATGCAGGGTGTTTCAAAATGGCTTATAAGGTTTATCTTTTAATCGCTGGTGCTAAAAACATACTTTCAATCGGAGATTGTTTTAAATCGTAAAAATAATTAATATTGACACATTTTTAAAACCATCCGATATATTAGCATAAAAATACAGAAAATAATAGGCGAAGAACTTTTGATTTCTTTAAAAAACGCATAAAATCTGGAGTTTCTTAAAAATAAGAGTTTCCAAGTGAAAAACTAGAGATGATATTCACGAGACAAAATTTTGCTGCCCATATATAGTATAATAAATAGAAATTTAAAGCAAAAACAAGTATACAGCATACACTATATATTTATTTTGTGAACTATTACTTTGTGACTGTTTTCGGAGCCTGGCCTCCGTGCTAGATAGACGTGTCGTTTCTCTGCTCCCGAGGCACATGGCGGAGCAAGCTGCAATGGAGTTAGATCAGGATGTACTTGGTGATGGTGAAGGCATTGATAAAACTAAAACTATTTCTGTGGAGGATGTAAACTTATGCAGAAAATAACTTTTGTAACTTGATACTAAATGTATTATACTAGCTGCCAAGATATGAAAGACTACAGAGGACCATGTCCTACATGCTCGAGTGCAAAAGCAATCGAGAAGCCCTCTGCAGAAGAATGGTGGCGATGGGGAATACCTGCTCGGAGAGTATTTTAAATGCTACTCCCCCTTCCCTCCTGCTAAAGAGCCTACTAATGAGCCTACTAAAGAGTCTCCTAAAGACTCTAGCGATCTAAACTCCAGTGTTAAAAGCGCCCACGTGGTTACACCTAATGTGCCACTAATTGATCAATCGACCCAAGAAGTCATAAATTCTGTCAGCAATCTTAATTTAAACGTGAACTCAAATGCAAATCAACAAATCTCTAAGAAAAGATCTAGACTTGAAATTGAATTTGAAGAAAATTCGGAAGTAAATTCCCAAATTGAAGGCGACAGTCAGCTACAAGCATAATAGGAGCCGTAAGAACTCTCAATCCTCCCTTAAAGAGAACCTAGAATCTAACAAATTGAGCCTAAATAATAAATTTGATTCTTTGTACAAACAGAATACTACTGGACTTGGGGTAGACGACCAGCCGACAACTGTGCCGAAGCCCCCCACCCCACCCACCCATTACTCCGCCACTACTTATAAGCGCCAATCAATCAGAATGGCCCTCCATTCTGTATAACTTAAAAGTAATTGCACCAAAATTAACACAAAGCTAGAGGGCAGCTTTTTTAAAATGTATGTCCATAATGCCGACGAATTTCGAAAATGTACTGATTTACTAAAACGCACTAGAGTGCAATTCAAATCTTCAAAAGAAAACAGACCATTAAAAGTTGTGATCAGAGGACTTCCGGTTGCAACGTCTATTGAGACGATCAACCAAATCATGGAAACAATGGGGTTTACTGTACTCAATAATTTTCGACTTACTCGAAGAGGCAGTAAACAGCCACTCCCCCCCTTTACAACCTTCAATTGAAACCCGGGACTAACCTGGAAGATGTCTATGCAATTAGCTCTATATTAGGCACTTAAGTGAAGTTGGAGCTTTACACAGGAACGAAAATCTTTGCCTCCCAATGTCATGACTGTCAGTTCTATTTTCATAGTTCTGCAGTGTGTACATTTCCACTGAGATGTGTGAAATGTGGAGAGCCCCACTCCGTCACTAACTGCAAAGCTAACTACGTTCTTTGTTGCAACAGCAATGGACAGCACGTAGCCAACTGGCACGGTTGTCCGAGAAATCCGGGCAACTCGTCCAAGCCTAATCGTCCCAATAGAAGAACAAACTCTGATCAATATTCCAAAAACTCAGGAAACACACCCCCAGCATAGACCTGGGAACCAAGGTCGTTCATTCCAAACTGCTGGCGTCGTACTAAACGTAAATTACTCTTCAATTGTAACTGGACATACCCCAAAGTCCCCCACCCCCCTTCAAATTGTAATTAACCGCAACTTGGCCGAAGAAACCACCAAAATCCTGCTACTGAAACTAAAATACCAAAATTTCAAAGGATTCCCAGCGTCTCCAATTAGATGCCAGAAAATCCTTCTGGCAGAACCATAGACTACACGGAATTCCTTTCGTCCCTAATGGTCATGAGTAATACCCATAATATAGATATCTTACTAAAAGCCTTCAGCCAAGCGCTCCCAGATCTGAGAGAGGCAACCACGGAGATAGATATGATATTTCATATCTATCAGCGCTACGACGCGTTCCTTAGATAAACCACTCCCCCGACAGTTCTTTTGGCCTCGCCATGTTCCCTTTTCCGGCAACTTGTAACTTGCAATATCTCAAATTCGGCTTCTGGAACACCAATGGGGTGCATTTCAAGCTCGATGAGATCCGTGACTGTGTTTTAAGAAATGACTTTGATATTTTTATGGTCAGTGAAACCCACATGGCCCCGCCTTCCGGTACAACAATCTGCAACTATTCTGGCTGCTTTACCTATAGATCCATCGGATCTGGAAGGCATACTTTTGGCGGTACTGTACTCTAAAAAGACTCTAATTCTCACTGTCAAAAACTATATTCTCCATCATTGTCTAAGCGTCCCGGTTTTCACGAAGCTTGAAACCACGCTTATTAAAGTTACTATTCCAAATTTAGTCCGGAATGTATTTGATTTAGTGTACGTCCCTGCATTAAATAACGGCATTTTCCCGACCAACGAGTTTGAAGCACTTTTGGGACTCTGCAGTAACATGGTCATTGAGGGTGATCTAAATCCACGCCATAGCACTTGGGATACAGATTCGAATCGCTGTGGCGTTACTCTAAATCGATTGGCTCTGTGCGCCAAGTTCAGGATCAAAGCTCCACCCACCCCTACTCAAGCACAGGAAGGATTCCCAGTACTATTGATTTGACGATTTTTCGGAACATTCCTTATAATTATACAATCAATGCAAAACCAAACCTGGCATCTCATCACCTTCCTGTGGTTTTAACCCTCAATTTTTAAAATATCTCTTTCGACCACCCGGTGGATCTTTATACGAAATGTGATGACTTTAGGTACATCCTTCAAAATTTAAAAGCGCCTCCCCCCCTAAACTCAAAATTACCAGCACGTACGATATTGAAAAATGCGTCCAGGATATGAACCATGTACAGCTTTGGCAGTAGCTGCAGTCCCGAAACTAAATCGTTCAAGATCTAACTATCACACTCTTCCTGGTGATATTAGGGACAAAATTAAGCAGCGAAATAGGTTACCGACAGATTTGTAGCGCACTAGATACCCCGTTTACGGCCAAAAGTTCCGTAAATGCCATAACGAGATCAAGGCTCTGACACACCCAGCAACGCTGGCAAACCCACCTTGAGGAATTTACACTGTGGAGTAACCGCAACCGCGTTAAAAACTAGAGCAACTGTAACGAAGCTGAGGGACACGGACACGCTCGGAACTCTGTTCACGGAGTAGCGGGGTGTTTGTATAAGTCCACAATAAAATGTGTTTGTCCATAAAATATCTCCTCACTTTTACACCAAATATAACATGATGGCAGCGGTTAAAGTAGATGAGGATTAGCGGTAAAAGTTTAAAGAACTTTGTGAGTATTTTTGAAACATTTTGAAAGTAAAAAGCATTCTTACTACTCATCAAAGCGAAACCAAAAACAACATTCGAAATGTCGAATTTTCACATTTAGCCACTTAACAATATGATTCAAATTGACACTGAATATTTTAGTACAATTAAATATCGTAATCTATATATTGTTTTCATAATACAACTGAGCACCATACAAAAGAAACCACAATACCAAAAACAAATGTTTAATTTAAAGAGGTTTTGTGAGATGACAGTTATGATCAAGTGTTATCTCTTCCCTTCAGACAAGACAGAGAACTACATTGGACGTCTGGTTGTCTGTTATTTTACAAATATACAGGAAAAATAACTTCTTTCGTGACGAAAATAATCTACAGTTAGTCTAAAGGCATGAGATGATCATCAAAAACCAAAATTTCTTTTACGAATTTCGTGTTTACGTCTGTGTTAAAGATTATAAAATAAAATAAAGTGCAAAAGTTTTTACAGATTTAGAAACTTTCAGTACAATTCCTTATAAAGTGAAGATTGATATCGATTTATGGCCTGAAAGAAATTGTACAGATATTGCTTTCAATGTGAATTGAATAACTAAAAGCATTCTTGTGAAAAAAAATAGATAAATTGTAAGAATTAACATATTTTATACCAAACTTATATTTCTTCATGATATTGTCTAACTGTGCCATGCATTTTAATTAAGAATATTAAATTATTATATTCCACGATAAAACAGCAACTATCAAAGAAATAAAATTTAACTAGTATTTACGTCAGTTAAAGATATGGAAATTAATACTCTTAAATAATTAAGTTGCTCCTTTTCCTCTATAAATTTTATGTTATTTATTTAACAATGTATGGTACTTTACATCGAAAGTAGTTGTGTTAATTAAAATTTAACCCAGCTGGTGCCTACCATGTTGTTGGAAAAAAAAGCTATTCTTACAGCTGAAAAATAGCTATTGGCGTTCAAGTACGAAAGTATTACTCAAAGTATCTTTTTTCATGAATGGAACGCGTTAGATCCAAGAGAATGATATCACCAAATTTATCGCATGGTATTGCATATAAAAAGTGAACATGTTTCTCAATAGGAAATATTTTTTTTTTATTTTATATGATTATTTGATATTTGTTTTTGAAAAATGTGCAATATCTCGAGAACGGTTCATGTTAGCATTTTAAAATTTATGTCAATCGTTTTCTTATGAATATTTACATAAGAAATGTCTATCTGCATAACTTTATTGGAGATTTTGATTTTTTGACAATTTTTTCAAAATTTTACTCGACAATTTAGGGGGGTTCTAAACATTGGATTGCTTTTAAAAACAATAGGCTTCCAGTGTTTACAGATTGTAATTTTTATAACAAATTTCGTTCCCATCGGTCCATTCGTTCGTCAGTTATCGTCTCCACAGACTCACAGACACACACACTCACACGCACGCACACACACACACACATTCTTTCACACACACACGCGCGCACACACACACACACACATACTTCACACATAAACACACACACACACAGAGACATCACTTTAAAAATGTTCGATTCGTGATCAGGGATGCTTGAAACGTGCTCTCCCGCCGAAAACTCGAATTCGAATTTTCGACCCCGTCACAATACTTTCCTTATATACTATGTATATAAGGAAAGTAATAATGCAATAAGCGTGCAAGGAGTCATGCATCTAGTTCACCATTTGGATTCTCAAGGATTTGGACAGACATAACATAGAATTCCACACATTTTCTGTATTCTTGTCAATCCCCACACGATATACAGTTGGAAGACATTGAATTATATCCAACTTGTTAGGCGCCAAGTCGGCGATACTTTGCCAATTATGTCAGTAAAGTTGCCAAAATTGGGTAGACAGATAGATAGACATATAGACAGGTATACAGAAGTGATTTTTGTATATAGTATTATTCTTGCATGTTAAAACTGCGTAACAACTAGACTGGAAGAATTTTGACTCATTGAAAATATTTTTAGCCCAAGATGTAGATATCAAATTAATTTTCACACTGGAATAATCTTGAATGGCTATGTGATACTGCTATCCCATATTTTTATACGTAACCCTAAAAAAAAAGGGCAGTAATTGTAAATGAAATGTATACAATGGTTTTGTAGTATGTACAATAGCTAGGCTTTGCACAGACGGAATTGGGATTTTTTGGCACCGTTGGGTTGTATGCGCACTGACATGAATTGTAAATATTCAGAGAATTAATTGCAGCAAAATGTCAAAGTTGAGCTACAAATCTCTGAAAATTTATAGCCCTGTCAGGTGTGGCTCGCGTCGGGGTCCGGTCCTTGGAGCACCCGGTTTGTAGAAAGCCCTCTGGTTCTTGTGTTTTAGTGGAGCGCATAAAAAATAAGCGTCGCTTCGAAAACCAATGGTGTGAAGCATTTTTGGACCGCCTTTTTTATTGCGCTTGGGAAACAGCGAATGGAAATTGGGGGACTTCCTCCCTGTATTTTTTGTCGTTCCCCTTGTTTTTAAAATTCTGGAAGTTTTTAAAAATGTAAAAAATTCAGTTGCTTGTTCTGATCTCGACAAAATAGCACTCCAAGTGCGTGGCACTTGTGTTAGATCCGGCATGCACTTTGATGCATCTCAGGCCCGGTATCCTTGGCCCCTATCTAGGGCGGAAAATGCTTTCGGCTAGGATCCGACGTCGTGAGTCCGTTGAAGTGTGGCGACTCCTAGCCAAAACGAGCGAGCCAGAGCCTAAATTTCAGCGCGAGGGAGCAATTCTTCGGACAGTGTACCCATCTCCGAAAATGAAGAAAGTCGTTGTTTTTTTGGGTTGCAGTGCAACACAGCTCTGCCTCCAAAACGGCGTGGTGTGGGACCTTTGCTCCCTTAGCTGCATTGAAGCCGTGGTAACTGTGATACTGCCTGTACGGAGTGTTTGCGGAGCATCAATCCCGGGCTCCTAAGCAGCAGACAATCTCTACGGAAACGTATCTGATCTTAACTCTTTGGTAAAGCCTGTACGCAGCTCTCACGATCCGCTGGGCGTAAGCCGATGTAAAGAGGAGGAGAATGAAAGTGGACAGTGTGCCCATCTCCGAAATAATACTTGGCTAAACTTCGTCACCTGATGATCCTCAACCGAGCTTCTCAGACTGGTAGAGTTTTTCATGAACCGTCCAAAATAATGAACTAACCGTCAATTAATCTTGCCACCCATTCCAATGTGCAGAGGGAGAGTTACCAGCACTCATTGAGAGTCATTCTTATGTAATGAAGGTATGAAATTTATATATTGATTTTAAAATGTTTTATATGTAATGTCTAAACATATTTTGATGTGATCTACAGTGTTAAGAGCAACTTTATGCTAAATGGGATATTTGCCCAAATGAAATTATATTTTGTTTTCCTTAAAAAAAGTAATTAAATACAAGTTTGGATAATAAAAATAATATACAAATTAATGCAAAATTAACTGTGCACCCCGAGGTCAAGCTTAGGTAAATTGGGAATTTATAATTGTGTATATTGATATTAATGTTTAATTGAGATTTTATGTGTTCTGTAAATAAATTGTTCAATGGCCACAAAAAAAATCTGATGTGGGCAACACATGACTTTCCTTATATAATGTAATGAATATACTACTTTTACAGTAAAAAAATAGGATTTTCTTGTAGTAGATACTAATATTCTTTCCAAGATATTGAATTTTCGACAATTAGTCGTCATTTTCATTGATTTAGCGTCATTTTTATCCATTTGGCGAGATTTTCGTTAATTTGGCAACATTTCAAAAAGTCGCCAAGTTGGCGACATTCCGCCAAATTCGTCGCCAAAATCTCGCCAAGCGTTATGCACTAAGAAATAAAGTTTTCTTAAAGCAGATAAATGACTATTGGCGTTCAAATACAAAAGTATTATTCAAAGTATCTTTTTTCAATAATGGAACGAGCTAGAACCACGAGAAGTATGTCACTCAATTTATCGCATGGTATTACATATGAAAAGTAAACATGTTTCTCAATAGGAAATATTTTTCTTTTTATTTTATATGACTTTTTGATAATTTTTTTTAAAAATGTACAATATCTCGAGAATGGTTCACGTTAGCGTTCTAAAATTTATGTCAATCGTTTTCTAATGAAAAATTACATAAGAAATGTCTATTTGCGTAACTTTATTAGTGGTTTTAATTTTTTGACGATTTTTTCAAAATTTCATTCGAAAATTTAGGGGGGTTCTGAACATTCGATTGCGTATAAAAACAATAGGCTTCCAGTGCTTACGGATTGTGATTTTTGTACCAAATTTGGTTTGGATCGGTCCATTCGTTCGTCAGTTATCGTCTCCACAGGCTCACTGACACACACACACACATACACACATACTTTCACACACACACACACACACACACACACACACACACACACACACACACACAGACATCACTTCAAAAATATTTGATTCGTGATCAGGGATGCTTGAAACGTGCTCTCCCGTCGAAAACTCGAATTCGAATTTTCGACCCCGTCACAATACTTTCCTTATACATTATGTATATAAGGAAAGTAAAAAGGGAGTGATTATTTATTTTAGCAATGTACTAGGTCCAATCGGGCCCCACTATACATAACGCGGTTGAGCTGGGTGGAACTGTCAGGTGAGTAACTTTAGTGTATTTATGTGTTTTATTTTCGTATTTATATGTGCATATTTCACCTCACCACAGGCTCCGTTAATTTTTTACATGATAACTAATTATGCTATACATAATCTAAATGCCATTACTATTCTTCCAGTGTAATGCCAAACAATAATCCAATATTCTATGTTATTATAATAACTAAAAATACTATAAATTAGATTGTTAAATCTATTTATTAATCTAGTTTACTTTAAAAATTTCAAATTTACATTTTGAAATTTTATTTTTCAAGGAATAGCATCTCATGAAATCGTTGAATTGCTTCACTATATATCACAACATCTTCACTATATATTTTCATTGCCATAGTACAATGCATAAGTATAATAGTGATAAGTATTGTAAAAATGTAGAAATTTCAAATTCGAGTTCTAATGGATATGTACGTTTCAACACACTAAAACTCGAAACTAGAAACTTTAGCATCGCTTGTATGTATATGTAATACAAGTATCCACTATAGTTTTGAATTGTCCGTTTGCAATTCATAAAATATTGCAATCAAAAAAGTGATACTTTACACTGAATCTGAATAAATTTTGGAAGCAATCGAAAGAAAATTCTACCAACTACTTTTTATCAAAATAAGCTTCAAAAATGAAAACCACTGAAATATAATATAAAGTGTAATTATTAAAATGTTTATTTTAGTTATACAGTTTTATAACAATGAATAGAACAATTACTGCTAGAGATAATTTAGTTTTTTTTTGTCTTTGATTTTTTGTCTTTTGTCTTTGAGTTTCTAAATGAGCAAAAACTAATTACAATTTCCATGCTAGAAAAAAAATACTTTTTAATTTGCAGCATGAGTCATGTAATGCTCATTACATGAGTCATGTAATGCTCATTAATGCTCATGTACGCATAATAAAACAAGAAAGATCAATCATGCATAAAGCATTGATTATGAAACAGTTTACAACTGCAATGCAATTTTATTTAAACATCTCTAAAATGCGATACGTTCAGGGGTGAAATTTTTAAAATTATCACAATACTACAATAATTTATTATATTTGAACACTTAAAACTTTAACGAAAAAAAATGAATATTCAAATGGCGATCAATCTGCATTCAATCTTCATTCTTTTCCTATTCCATTCCTTTCATTCAGCGGTGATATTTTTAAAATTATCACAATACTGTAATAATTTATTTTACTTAAACACTTAAAACCATGGAGGTAAAAATACTTTCTAACTTCATGCTTAAAACTTCATCGAAAACGGCAATACTATAAAATCGTCTGCTTTTCCTTGTAAAATCAATAAATGCTGCATACACATCCGCTATATTCCAGACTCCAGAACTAAATAATTTTGCGTTAAAAAATTCAGCAATTCTTTTGCAAATCATTTAACAGTTTGATGTGTTTAGATTCTGCATACTTTAAAATTAGGCTTCATTGTAGAAATAATCACAGTTAGATGATCATTTAAAATCAAAAATATTGTAATTGCGTTAGCGCAGTATATAGATGATTAGAAATTAAACAGACGTAAAGCGGTTTTAGGACGGATGCAACACTAAATGTAAATTAAAAAGAATTTTAACATTCACGGTTTTGACACTTGGAAAAAATATGGATGCCATATTTTATTTTGAAATGGGTCACGTGATCTCTTCATATAATATGAGTGCAATCATTATTTCAAATTTTATTTAAAAAACTACCGTACACATTTCGCTGAAATTTGTTTTATATATTTTATGGGATAATTTGAATATTTTCTAAAACTTACGAAACAATTTGTGAATTTTAAATTTGCTTAAAAAATGTTTGAAAAATTAGGTCTTATATGGTTCAATGTATTTCATTTTTTCAACCCGGGTTCAATTCAAAACTAATTGGGGTACATTATTAATTTACATTCCCATATGTCCCACAGACTGTCTCAACAATATACTAAAATATCATTTTGATAAAGTCATTTTTATGGCAGTTATCGTGCAAATAGATAAACAGAAGGACAGACAGACAGAATTAACAAAGTCATAAACACTTTTCCATTACGTTGAAAAATGTTAAAAACACCTTAAAAATCAACATTATACGTTCTGATGTTTTAGTGATGTTTGAATGTTGTTATGTTTTGAAAAATTTATTCGAAAATTGGGGACTTTTGAACATTTGATTGCGTTTGAATTGAATAGGTTACACTGATTGTAATAACAGAACAAAATTACTTTCTAAACGCTTTATTCTTTTGTGAGATGTCGTGACTCACAGACTCACGGATACGCACACTAGCATACATACTCACACACACACTCGAAGACATTATCTAAAAAATATTTTATTCGAGTTCAGAGATGTTTGAAATGTGCTCTTTCGGCGTAAATTCGAATTCGAGTATTTGATCTCGTCACAGTATTTTCCCTAAGTAAAAATAATATAATTATACTAAAGACATTGAACTTTTTACTATAATATTATATAACTTTATCTTTCTAATGTTCATTCAAAAATAAAGAATACGCATTCAGGGATATTTAAAAAGCTATAGAAACTTTTTGAATATATGAAATTACATACTCTTCTGCATGGTATTGTCAAAGTTCAATATGCATCCATTTTCTCCTTTCTCAAAAAACTACTCTCGCGACACCCGGCGGCCAACTTTTCCCAACATAAAACCCTATGCCAAATCTGATGTTCAAATACTTAGAAGGAAAAAGAAATCCTTCTTCGAATATTCTTGCACATACAACTTTGTCAAACTAAACAGCCTTTGAAATTTACATTTTACGGATGAATGAGGATATTTTGCTATTAAAGAGTTTTGAATAGCTCCCTAAACGACGCTTAAAATCGGGAACTGGGTTTTTTGTGCTGTGGTGGTGTTTGAATGGGTGGGCACTGTTATATTCGACGAAGCATATTAAATGCGCGGCAAGTCGATTTTATTTATTTTAATGTGTTTCTGTGAAAATAATATATTTTGAGATGGTTTTAAAACTATTGTTACGAAGTTCGAAAAGAAAAGTGAAGTTTTGTAGTGATGCATAGGTGTCAACTTCAGTAAAAGGAAGAAATATCGTTAATAAAATATCGTGAATTAATTTTAAATTACAGCTAATATATTTCAAACTGCACTAATATTAATAACACTCCTTCCAGTGCAGCTGCCAACATTGCTTGGCCGGTTTTTCTTGTGATAGAGCTCATCAACGCCACATAGCCGTTATTTCACTTGCAGCATAAAACTTCTGAAATATATATTTTCTAGGTATCTAAATGACACTTTGACATATTATAATCTAATTTTTATTTATCTATACTTTCTCATACTACAGAATATAGTATAGAGTCAGTAATAATTTCACGATTCGATTTCATGATTTCGATGCCAATGTATGTTTTAGAACCTCCTAAACACATTTTGACTATTTTAGAGTGATGTCTGTCCGTCTGTGGTCGATATCTTGTGTACCCGATAGCAGCCACAAATATTAATGGATTTTCACGAAATTTTATATCCTGCTTTGTTAACATAAAATCTAGAACTAGATAGAAATTTTTGAAATACGAGGAAACTAACTCTGAACCAAATTAAAATGTTGAATCATTGTATCTTTTATTAATGAACTATATCTTGCTCAACAACGTATATTTTAGTTTTGAATATTCTCATCTTAATCAAAACAATTTTCTGTTAGGTTTGGTTTTGTGATCATTACTGTAAGTGCTAAATTTCAGCCTTCTGAAATGAGGAGGGGCTTTTAAAGAGTCTGGTAGATTTAAAAAAAGTTCACCAACCACTGAAAGTAAACCTAAAACACGGGCCCTATAGGTTCTGTTCCGCTAACAATATTATAAGTGCAAAAAAAATTAGCCTTCTAAGGCATCACAGCGGGGTACGCATTTAAAGGATCCGGAAAATAAAACAACTTTCTCCAACCATGAGAGACAAATCGGAAATCTGGCTTTTGTATTTTCTGTTAGGTTGACCACGCTATAAACGGGAAAAAACCTTCTAGGTCATAGGCCGAGGATCTAGAACGACTTTTTAGGAGCTTCTTTTTTTCCACCAGGGGGAATAAAAATTTTGGTTTAATTAGATTCTGTCCCTTGGTTGACACTATTAGTGTCATCTGGTCGATACTGTAACTGTCACTTGTTCGATACTGTAAGTGTCACGTGGTCGATGCTATTTAAAAGAGTCACTTGATCGGTACTATTTAAAAGTGTCACTTGGTCAATACTATAAGTGTCACTTGGTCGATACTATGTGTCACTCGCTCGATATTATAATTGTCACTTGGTCGATACTATTTAATAGTGTCACTTAATCGGTACTATTTAAAAGTGTCACTTAATCGGTACTACTTAAAAGTGTCACTTGGTCAATACTATAAGTGTCATTTGGTCGATACTATAAGTGTCACTTGGTCGATACTGTAAGTGTCATTTGATACTATAAGTGTCACTTGGTAGTTAGATACTATAAGTGTTACTTGGTCGATACTATTTAAAAGTGTCACTTGATCGGTACTATTTAAAAGCGTAAATTGGTCAATACTATAAGTGTCACTTGGTTGATACTATAAGTGCCACTCGGTCGATATTATAAGTGTCACTTGGTCGATATTATTTAAAAGTGTCACTTGATCGGTACTCTTTAAAAGTGTCACTTGGTCAATACTATAAGTGTCACTTGGTCGATACTATAAGTATCACTTGGTCGGTACTACAAAGAGTCAGTCCTCTATATCACAAAATCTGGAAGAACACAAGTATCTATAAATAACAAATCAATAAATATACATTACAAATATACATAAGTATCCTAAAAAAACACAAATACGTTTGACAATTTTTTTGTATAGATTCGATTTATTTAGACGAGAATACTCAATTTTAAGGAAAAAATGCAGAAAACGATATGTTGTTTTTAAAAAAGTATGAATACCGCTAATGCAGTAATAGTAAAGGTTTAAATCAGTTCTTTTGTGTGTGTTTGATTAGGCTTAAACCGTACTATTTCTTGTAAGAGCCATTTCTCATGGACTATATATAAAAATAACACAGTTTGACCAGGCTTTGGGGGATAGTTGATTGGATACTTTCATTTAATATCTTATCAATCACTTCAGATCTTTTGCCTCATAAAAACGGTTGATTTCCCGTAATTTCTTTTTTTATTTTCTAGGCATTTTTCTCTTTCATCTAATCATCCGCTGAATGCTTTCGACTCTTTCCGTTTTCTATTAACATTGTGTCATTCGCGTTTTGTGAACCATTCAATAATTCTCTCCGTGATTACTTTTAGTAACCTTCGCTGAGTTTATTTTGAATCTATTTTTTCCCTTTCAATTTATTTTTTTTATCTCTTTTTCACAACTATTTTCGTTAACAATATGATAAATAATTTCAAATGCATTTATGTTAAGCCTTCCAATTTCTTTTATTTTATCTTATTTTCGTAGCTATTTTCGTTATCTATATGTTAAAATAATTTCAAATACATTTATGTTAAGCTCACAAAGTATATAGCACCATCTTTACTCAGAACGCGCTATGAGATATATTTTGAAGAAATTATTGAGATGTTAAATTATTATTTATTTTGCGTCTAGTTTGGGATTGGCAAGAGTAACTTCATGACACAAAAAATAATTTGAACATCTGCATAGCTTCATTCAAAGCGACAACAAACGTTAACATAGTCTAAATACAAATATTGGTTTATCAACTATTGCAAAGCCCTAACACAGTAATCAGTTTCAGTGAAACCAAAATGGCTCAACGATTTCACGAATATGAAAAACATGTTACCAAAATTCTGACGTATTTACAACATACCAGATTATTTCTCATCGACTATCATAAATACATCCACATCACCGACAATCATAAATAAATCATAAATAATAACTCTACTGCCACGGTATTTTTTAAAACTCGTCTATGGTAGAATGCAGAGAATTTGCAGCAAACGTAATTTTCAGTTTAAATTCGTATTCTTTCCTGAAGCCTACTAAAGTCGACAGGTTGGCGATTTTCAGCTAACACCACGTGCTAACGCACGTGGTCTTTATCGCATTAATAATTGGTTTAAACTATTTAAAAGTTGTTCTTTATTTTGGTAAATCTTATGAGCACGGGAGAAATTAGCTGGTATTTGCAAAAGTAAGCATATAAAATTAGGACCCAATGGAAAATTATTACAAACTTAAGCAATAAGCTACAAAATATCTCAAAATCTTGCAAATAGGTTGCCAACTCACGAAAATATCTCCAAAATGAGATAATTCTTCTATGATAACAATGCTTGCTTGTAGATAAATTACTTTCCTTATATACATAGTATAATGTATAAGGGAAGTATTGTGACGGAGTCGAAAATTCGAGTTCGAGTTTTCGACGGAAGAGCACGTTTCAAGCATTCCTGAATACGAATCAAACGTTTTTGAGGTGATATCTATATATGCGTGTGTGTCAGTGAGCCTTTGAAGACGATATCTGATGAACGAATTAGAGATTCGAAGGAAATTTGGTACAAAAATTACAATCTGTGAATACTGGAAGACAATTGTTTCTAAACGCAATCGAATGTTCAGAACCCCACTAAATTTACTGAGTGAAATTTTGAAAAAAATATTCAAACAATCAAAACATTTAAAAAAGTTACACAAATAGTCATTTCTAATGTAATTTTTCATTAGAAAACGATTGGCATAAATTTCAGAACACTATCTTGAGCCGTTCTCGAGATTGTAAGTGACGGTACCAATTTGTGAAAGCGGTACCAAGATATAAAACTGGATACTGTTATCCACATATAAATCGTGCAAACATATATCTACATATAAAACTTTAATACTTAATAAATTTAAATACTTTGTATATAACTCAAGAGTGCCAAATTTTATCAAATTGAGCATTTTAAACGGGCGGTCGACTGGTGAATATAATCAGGATAATGTATTAAATCAATATAAGATGGTAGTATACAATACAAACCAGAGGCTCTTCTTCCCTCGTGATGGGCGTAATATGATGGCTGGATATATTGATGGCTGGAATATTAAAATATGGCAAGACGGGAGACATGCACACAATGTGTCTAAAAAGAATACTTCAGAAATGGAATTAAATCCTTTAATTACATTTTTATGATATTAATATGATACTTAAACCTCAATAACAACTTCCGAAATAACTACATACTATAAAATATATAATTCCATCTAATTTTCTATCACATTCACATTAAACAATGTTTAAACAAGCTGTTTTCCTTCATTATTCTACAATAAATATATAACAAATCTTTTCAACCCGTCTCCATTACAAGAAAATTATGTGTAGGAATCCACGACTTAATTATTTCATAAAGAATCAAATTTGTTATGCTTTAAAACTCTGATGTATCAGTCATTATTTCAAAACTTTAGACACCTGTTTTTAAATATTCAGAACAATTTTCAATTCTCGTTTCTCAATAAATGAATTACCAGCATCTTAAGAAGTTTCTGACGAACTTCATTTTCTGGTCTGGCTGGTGTCAACTTAGGGCATCATGGCAAATTTGTTATGCTATAAAAATTTGTTATGCAAATTTGTTATGGCAAATTAGTTAAAAATGTGTTATCGCAAATTTGTTATGCTTTAAAACTCTGATGTATCAGTCATTATTTCAAAACTTTAGACACCTGTTTTTAAATATTCAGAACAATTTTCAATTCTAGTTTCTCAATAAATGAATTACCAGCATCTTAAGAAGTTTCTGACGAACTTCATTTTCTGGTCTGGCTGGTGTCAACTTAGGGCATCATGGCTAAGTTCCTATTTCATTCATTTCTTAGAAAAATATAAAATTTACTTAGAATAATACTCGTACTAGGTGATTTTGGTCTTCATAAAATTATAGGTAGAGGTGAGTCAGAACATATTAATTAAATTTTGATCTTTGAATTTATAGTTTTTATAAAATTTGGACCGGACCGCCCTGTTGCTCCATTTCGAAAGCTTTTTCTATTCCATCTGCCCCGAAAGATAGCGTCTCTCACACACGCCGCTACCATTGTGACGTCAGCAAAAATATCCTGCCTTTTAAAAATTACGCTCTCAAAGACGGCACGTGTCACTTAATAATCGCTAGAGGCAGGACCACATCACGAGCTTCAAAACTTTCTGTCCCACACGCCGAAAAAGAGCCAAACAGCAAAACTGCTACGACTACATGAATTAACGGTCTTCTCAAAATGCGGAAGTAAAGCCGGAAAATCACAGATCTGGCATTCTGCGTTTTCTCTCACACACAGAAAAACACTTAAAGTAGAATATATCATATACAGTATAAAAATACATTTAAATTTAATAAAATTGAGAATTTAAAAAAAGCGACATGACAAGATATTGCACATTTTTCAAATAAATTTATCAAACAATCACATAAAAAAAAATATGAACTATTGTGAAAAATGTTCACTGTTCATATGCAGTATCGTGCGATAAATTTGGCGACATCATTCTCGTGGATCTAGCTCGTTCCATTCATGGGAAAATATACTTTGGGTAATACTTTTGTAGTTGAACGCCAAGAGTCATTTATCAGCTGTAAGAATAACTTTTTCTCCGTCCATAATGCTTGGAAAGATTTTGGCGACGAATTTAGCGGAATGTCGGCAACTTGACGACTATTTTAAATATTGCCAAATTAACGAAAATGTCGCCAAATTGATAAAAATGACGCTAAATCAATGAAAATGAGAACAATTAACGAAAATCCAATATCTTGAAAATAATATAAGAATCTACGAGTACTATAAGAACAACGTATTTTTCAGTCTGTAAAGTTTAGATAAGAATTTGCTGACGAATTTGTCGGAATAATCTTCAGCTTAGTGAGATTTTAAATATTGCCAAATTGACGAAAATGTCACCCAATTGATAAAAATTTGCCAAATTAATGAAACTGACGATGATTCCATGAAATAACGACTAATTGATGAAAGTTCAATATCTTGGAAAGAACACAAGAATAAACCATAAGAATAACTCATTTCTCGGCCCGTCCGTTATGCTTGGCAAAAAAGTTAGCGGGACATCGCCGCCAACATTGCGAGTATTTTAAATGTTGCCAAAGTGACAAAAATATCGCGAAATTTATAAAAATGACGCCGAATGAGATGTAATGTTTCTCAAATTCTGATTTCCGTCACATGACAGGCATGCATTTTAGTATATAAGAAATGCTCTTCTCTCCGTTTGTCTGGAACACTTAGTAATGTATTTGGTAAACTTGGCGAATGATCTAGCGAAGTATCGCCAACTTGTCAATATTTCAACCCAGACTGACGAAAATATCGTCAAAATTGTAAAAATGACGCTAAATTAATGAAAATGGCACCTAATTGATGAATTAATTATTAAAATATTTTAATATATGGACTATATCGCTTATTGAGTATGCTATCAATATGCTTTTTGTTAATTTAGAGCTGTGTGAAACATAAATTAATTGGGAACTTTGAAATAGTCATTATATAAGGAAAATCATGTGCTGATCGCATCAGATTTTTTTATCCTTGCTGAGGGAGTGTATGCAAAGTAGCATTTTGAGCATTTGTAACATACGCAATGATTGACAAAATCAAAATATAATTAAAATTTTTAAATATATAATGTATTGAAGTCAAAGGACTGGAATTTTTAGACAAATATAACTGTTTTAAAATTCAAATAATAAAGTAAGTGTGAAGATATAGTGCATAAAATAAACTAAAAGTTTCTCATGTTTTTTGGTCTTAACGAGTATAACATGTTACGTTGTGCATAATAGTTTTATTTTATGAATATAATAAAAATACTTTAGAGTTTTCATTAAATATATTTTAATGCACTTGAAGTAGGATTTATGGATTATTTTTAATTTAAGATGATGCAAATTGTTATTATTATTATTTTTATTTCCTTTTTGTCTGAAGTTAGAACTTATGTTTTTGTTCATAAAATCGTCTTGCTTTTCTTTTAAAGTGCAGATTTAATTCTTTTTGCACTACTATAAAAGGGTGTTATTACAAAACAAAAAATATCATACTGCATCAAATGGTTTTTGATATGTTATATACGTAAGCTCAAAATCCACATTTTGAGGGAAGCGTGTTCAAAGTATAAACCATTTCTACGTTTCTATTTAGAATTTTTTTAATATTTCAGGAAATACTTAACGTATATAAAAAGTATTTATTCCAAAATGTTCAGAAGTGACTAATAAAAAATTACGGTTTTCTTAATTTAAGTAGAATGTCCTTCAATGTCCTTATACAGTTTTCAAATATCGCTGTATAAATATCAAAATACATATGTTTCCTTAAAAACATAATTTTAAATGCAGATTTATTAAACAAAAAATATAAAAGTCAAATTCAGAAGCTAAAAATATAAAAGTTCATAAAACAAATGTTATACACATGGACTAAACACTAATTATAAATTTAAAAGTAGATAATGTTTTAAAATGAAAATACAACTTTTGTTTTAATGAGGTTCATATTTCAAACTTTCATTTTAATGGAACTTATCTCAAATTTTAATATCAGCAAAAATGCTGGAAAGTGTAGTCATAACCAACGCATCATTAAACGCATATTACGTTTAGGTTTCGTAGGATAAGAATACATATAATAATTAAGATTTAAGGCTACGCAAATAATCGACACCACTTCTATTTAGATATATTCAAGATTCGTTTAATGTAATATGAGAAAAAGTGCGTAAAACTTTGATGGAAATAAACACTTGAAATTTATCTGATTGACTGATTGCATCATATAATCAATAATGCCGCCTACTAATTTTTTCAAATGATTTATGTCATTAAGTTATAAAAATAATTCAAACAATTCTAAAAAATATTTATCTAAAAAAACATTCAAACTACGACATTATAAATTTAATTAACGTGCTGTAACATATAAACTGGTAAAATATTTTTAATTTTTAGATTTATATTTAAAATGGCAACATTTTACATTTAATTTTGGAACACCTATTTGTGTCCCCAAATCTCTGACAATGAACTTGCTAACTTAATACATATTCGCAATATTATGATTGCGGTGCTTGAGGTAACACATAATAGACGTTAAGGTGAGGGGAGCACAGAATTTGCCCAAATACACTTATGTGACAATTTAATAAATTGCATGCAAAGGAGCAGCTGTCTAGCAGCTAACCCCGTCGGAAAGATGGCAAACACTTTTTAAAGAAAGAATCCGGCTCCAAACACAATTAAATATATGGATGGCAAACAAATGGTGGTGTTGAGTGGACTGAATCCAAAAATCGCTGCAGTTCAAAGGCTTTAACAACTGAAGATTTTTCCATGTGTGAAGATAGTATGTATATTCTTACTTTTCGAGCGATTTTGAAATTGAACGACTGCTAGATTCTCTTACCTTGGAATCCCAAGATCTCTTGCACGTGAATCCAATGGCGTGTGCCGGAAGAACGTGTTCGAATAGGGTGTGTCGTCTTATTCCATAAATCTAGATACAGCCTGAGTCAAAAGAAAGGCTGTCATCCTATAGCCGTGCTCAGATACAGCCTCGGCGGAAAGATTGTGGAGTTAAAGTGGCTTTTTATCAATTTTATGTACATGTAATGGTACGGATCTAAACTGTTCCCTTTCTGTTGGGTAGCACTCATAGCTTGGGTAGAACTGGTGCTGCCGAAATCGGCCATTAACTGAAATGAAGGCTTCAAAATACGAAAGCGAATTTCTCACGTAACTTATGGAATCGCATTATATCTTTTAATCAATGAATAAATTATTATTACAGGCATATATGGTGTTTACCATAGCCTTTGGTCTTGTATTCTTATTTTCTCTTTCAGATGTCTTAGCTTGTCGCTTAATCGGAAAGATTTAGACAGATAATTTGTTAGATGGTAAGTTTCTTGTTCATCTTGTTCTCAACGACCATATCCGCACCACAAATGTACACTATCAATACATGCACACAATACATCCCCATTACATACACACAATTCATCCTCATTAAGAACACATAATATACTAATAGGTATGCATAATGCACAAATCACTGATCGGTATACCTAAGACACTAATTTGTGTACACAATGCATACAAACGCTAATCGAAGCAATTATGTTTGCCAAATTCGTCAAAGACCGTAAAACCGCAAGAAAGAAGTCACAAATATACAAATTTAAATTTAGGCTACTAGACAAGGTTGTTAGCTATAGCTGTGTAGCTATAATCATGTTTCTGTACTGCTGGCTTGAAAAAAGTTTCATAGGAATAAATATATCAATGTGTCTCAAAATCTTCCGATTTATTCCTCGTGCAAATATCAATTTCATATAAATTTAAAGTCGGTTGCGTTTTATGACTCGCTTTGACAGAAAATTAAAAGAAAAATTGTGGCGCATAGCAAGTTTTCTTATAGCCAGTGCAGTTATCAGCTATTATGTTTTGAGGAGAGCGAAGAAGAGAGATCCAAAGCATTGGTGCGGATTGTTGAACTGACAGCTGAGGAAAAGTTCTAGTGATTAAAGTAATACAGACCATGAAGGAAAGACCTAAAATAAAAATTATTCTGATAATACTGCTTTGGAAGTAATGCGATATTTCAGTACAGCGTCCTTATATATATGTTTTTAATTAAAGTAATACAGACCGGGAAGAAAAGACTTAAAATAAAAAATTATACCAATAATTTTGCTTTGCAACTAATGCAATATTTTAATACAGTTTTCTAATATTTTATTGAAGAAGGAAGGCGTAAGAAAAAAGTGCATAAGAAAATGAAAATACCGACTTTCATCAAGGATGTACAAGGGCGTTTCATTCTCACAAGCAGCAGTTTCATTTATTATAAAGGTAGTTTAGGTTGACGTTTCTTTCCACAATCGTATTTAATGTATTTAAATTAGTTAAAAAAATGAAAGAAAACAAATTAAAATGTACCGCAAAATACAGTGACATTCTAGCATGTTCTATATGGTTATCGAGATATTCTAAAACAAAATAGTACATTCCTATATCGGGCCCAGATCGCGATGGCTCGGCAAAATTTAAAGTCACAACAATTAAAATGTACCACAAACGACAACGAACATATCAAATTTTATGTTACAATGGTGAATAGAACCTGACTAGTTAGGGTCTCAAATATTTAATCGACACAAACAAACACAAGATCAAGTTAAATAAAAAGTTGGAATGCTTTTCACTTTGTACGATTACAATAGAATAAAAGCCTTATGAAATGTTTAAATATATTATTTAAGGAATTATATTGACTTATATGAATATTCTATAGAATGGATTTAGTTTAATTTCCATTTGACATTTTAGTATTTACTAGTTTGTCCTTTAATAAACCCAGTTGTGCTATATATAGCTAATTTATATCATATTTCTATTCGAATATTTTTTACATCTGCGTAATACACTATCATGATGCTCAGCTGAAGTAATTGTGTAATTGTTATAATCATAAATATATATTCTCACAATTATTTCATTAACGTAATTTTCTGCATTCGTGTTTTCTTCTTCTGCGTTTATTTCTTCTGCGTTAAGAAATGTTTATAACTATTATTTTGCCGATCTTAGGCATTTAGACTGCATTCAAAGTTATACGCGCAGACCTGATTTTTTTTGTCCTTTTCATATATTTACTTTTTATATATTTTCTAAATTTTACTTTTAAAATTTTATTATTTTATTTCATTTCAATCTATTTTTCATTATGTTATTATACCTCACTCTAAATTTTATTTTTCAATGATCTTTTTATCTATATTCGCAATAACCCTTTTCCCACTTTTGAAAAATGGACGTACTTGTCAAGTTCAAATATAATGCAAAACTGTCTGTTTAATCACAATATTTTCCCTCAATTGTTATCTTTTTAGATCGAAAAAAATGTTCGTTTGGCAGGATGGTAGACCTTGGGTGCCTCCTGAGTGCAGGAGGTATCCTTTCCCGGTCCTGCAGCTAACTACTCTAAACCCACTATGTGAGTCATACGGTCTGGGATCTTCAGACCTGACACCTCAAAAATGTTTGGTGAATTAACAAACGAGTATTTTACATATTTTGAAAGCAAATTAAATTCAGTAGCCAAAAGACTACCAAAGGATACCAAAGGAACTACCAAAAGATACTAAATTATACATTCCGGGCAGCAAGTTATGTTTTTATTACTTTTTACTGCATTCTTATTAGAATTGAACATAAATTATTTTATAAAAGCTAAATTAGAATATCATCTTTATGGAGATATTTTATTTTTTAAATTAAACAGTTCAAACTGAAAGAACTGTCATAGTAAGTGAAAATTTCTAGAAGTAGAAGGATAAAAAATAAATATAAAAATATCTTATCATTTTCAAAAATCTTCTTTACAGAGATATTGAAGTTAGCCCTTTATTAAAGAATAAATTTCTGAGACAAATATTACACCATTTCTTTTTAAAGTGGCAAAACCAAGATGTAGCCAGAAAGTTGTTCAGGAATAGGAACTTGTTATTGTTTTGTGACGTGTAATTTCATTTTAGTTGTCAAGCGGGCGTAAGTCTGCGGTCGCTCTGTTATTATATTTGGCAGGAGAAAATGAATTCGGCTTCTCGTCTAATAAGAGCCTGAAGAAAACTGACAGTCGGTTTGGGTCTGTAATTCCCTCAGAATTTGTACTTCTTATATTTTCTTCTTTTATTGATGGGAAAATAAAATAAAATTGAAGTATTTGCTATGAACATCTCAGTTAACTTTGAAAATAATCAAATATTAATACATCAAAATATCTCTTATCGCACATCAACTTAAGCGGTCCCCTATTTAAAAGTCATTTTTCTCATTCAGTTTTTAATATACTATAACGTCTTTTAGTATGTTTTTAAAAGTGTACTTTATAACTTTAATGTTCAATTTTACAATTAATGATTTAGTTGTAATTAAAAATCGTATATAGCTATGTAAAACAAAATAACAGGATTGTGTTCACATTTTCATTTTTAACACTTTACAAAAAAGTTGAAAAGTGTTTATGACTTTGTTCATTCATTCATTCTGTCTGTCTGTCCGTTAGCACGATAACTGCCGTAAAAATGACTTAATTAAAATGAAATTTCAGTATGTTGTTCAGACGGTCTGTAGAACCTATGGGAATATAAATGAATAATATCACCCAATTAGTTTTGGATTGAACCCGGGTTGAAAAAATGAAATACATTGAGCCCTATGGGACCTAATTCTTCAAACATTTTTTAAGCGGATTTAAAGTTCGCTAATTGCTTCGAAAATTTTAGGTAATATTTAAATTGTTCCATAAAATATATAAAAAAAAAATTCAGCGAAATATATTCAGTAGTTTTTTAAATAAAAATTAAAATAATAATTACACCTCTTACATGAAACGATCACGTGACCATGATATGAAACGATCACATGACAGACTTCAAAATGATATATGGCATCCATCTTGTTTCAAAATCGTGATTTTTTTAAGTTCTTTCTAATTCATATTGAGTGTTGTATCCGTCCTAAAACTACTTTATTTTTGCTTAAATTCTGTGCATCTACATACTGAAACAACGCAATGACAATATATTTGAGTTTAAATGCTCATCTAAATTTGATTATTTCTACAACTAAGCCTATTTTTCACCTATGTAAAATGTAAACAGCAAAATATATAGAATGAGTTGTATTAGAATTCCTGTATTTTTTTAACACAAAATAATTTAGTCCATGGAGTCTGCATGGCTGATATGAATGAAATATTAATTGATTTTATAAAGAGAAGGACGATTTCGTTTCGATGAAGTTTTAAGCATAGAGTTTAATTATTTGTAGCTCCATGGTCTTAAATAAAATGTTTAAATAAAATAAATTATTATAGTATTGTGATGAATGAAATGAATGGGAGAAAGTTATGAATGAAATCCTGTTTTTATAGAGACATCCAGGCGTGTTATTTTTTCTATGACGTCATTTGAATTAATTTCAGTTGTTTTCGATACTGAAATTAATTCAAATGACGTCATAGAAAAAATGATTGGCTATGGATATAGCTTAGAGGATGACTGGAATTTTAACACCGCATTCATGAGAATGTTCAGGAGTCCAATAAGGATTCCAACTTTCCGTGTTGGAGATGTCACTTCCAGCATTTCTGAAAATGATTGTACAAAGTATGTATGCAAACGAGAATAAAAATGTTTAAATGTTCTGTCAAGAATGATGTTTACTCACCATTTGCTACTCTGAGGGCCACGTTATAAATTTCTTGTTTATACTGTTATTGGGCGAGTATTGAAATTTATAAGGGTAATCAAAAATACGTTTAGTACAAAATCGTGCTTAACCATATATTTTATTTATAAGTTTTTCTGGCACAATTTATTGTGTAACAGGCAATTTAATTACGAAGAAAAATGCTCAGAAACTAAAATACTAAATGAAAAATTGAGGTCCATGCATTTGAAAATCAGACTAAAAATTCCTTTACCTAATTCTTTTCAAATTTGATATAATTATGTGAAACTATATGAAAATTAATATTTTAAATGCCGTATAAAAATTAAACGGGATAAAAAACTGAAAAATTAACAATTATACAAATTTATTCGAAACAAACAAAATGGAATTCCTAGGCAGCTCAGAATTAATTCCAGTATACCATATTAACACATTGCAAAACCACACGAGGAATTTTTTGCAACAGGAGTAAAAAAGATCATGCATTCTAATGAAATTTAAAATAATTCCTTGTGTAAAACGTAATTGCAAGAAACATTAATAGCCACCCACTCTGGAGCTTGACCACCCAGACGGGGAAATGCGCGTGTGTGTTTTACTTCATGACTCATGCTATTAGCTACCTCATCCCATGAACACTAATGCTGATATTATATCACAATTTTGATTACACCTTGTATTTCACGCTAAAAAATGTAACACACTGAAGATATTTTTTTTTCAAGAAATCATATCTCATAAGAAAACTGAAAGGTAAAAAAAATGAGTTAATGCTTGTTATTAAATGTTATTTGCCACCGACGAAAAAGTATTTCTTTCTGAAGAAGGAAGCCATTATTACAAAGAAGTTTTTGCTACATTCAATCCTTCAGCAAATAACAGCTTTCACTTTCGTTTAGATTACAGAATGCTCTTTGAATTTCTCTCTACGGTGGTGTGCCAATTTGAGATTTCTTACAAATCGAACATGCGAAAAAGGTAATTTAATGTTTCTTAGATACACCCTATCCCCCTAGAAACAACAACAAAAAAAAAGAAATCCCTCCAATGCTACTCATGCTTTTCTGATTGTTAATTAACTAATAGTCGAGTGATATGTTTCCGTTAAAAAAAAAAACCTGATGTGGACAGCACATGATTTTCCTTATATAATGAGTGGGTATTTACTACTTTTACAGTAAAAAAATATGTTATTCTTATAGTATATATCTATATTCTTTCCAAAATATTGAATTTTCGTCAATGAATCGTCATTTTTATCCATTCGGCTTGTTTTTTGTTAATTTAGCAACATTTAAAAAAAAAATCGCCAAGTTGGCTACATTTCGCCAAATTCGTCGCCAAAATCTCGCCAAGCGTTATAGACTGAGAAATAAGTTATTCTTACAGCAGATAAATGACTATTGGTGTTCAAATACAAAAGTATTACTCAAAGTATCTTGCTTCATGATTGGAACGAGCTAGATCCACGAGAATGATGTCACCCAATTAATCGCATAATATTACATATGAAAAGTGAACATGTTTCTCAATAGGAAATATTTTATTTTATATGATTTTTTGATAATTTTTTTAAGGCATTGCAATATCTCGAGAACGGTTCATGCTAGTGTTCTAAAATTTATGTCAATCGTTTGCGAATAACAAACTGGTATAAGTAATGTCTATTTGCCTAACTTTATTAAAGGTTTTAATGTTTTGATGATTTTTTTCAAAATTTTAGTCAAAAATTTAGGGGTTCTGATCATTCGATTGCGTATAAAAACAATAGGCTTCCAGTATTTACGGATTGTAAATTTTGGACCAAATTTCATTTAAATCGGTCCATTCGTTATTCAGTTATCGAGCACAGACTCACTGATACACACACACACACACACATACACACACACACACACACTTTCACAAACACACACACACACATACTTTCACAAACACACGATCACGTTAAACATGTGGGTCCGAAAGTCCTTCCGAGAGGTTGGTGGTAAGGGAAAGAGGGTACGGTCCCTGTGGATGCCTCCCCCACTGGGTTCCGGTCTAAATTGGGTGGCACTTCCCGACCGTCCAAACAGTTCCCTTACACCTTTCTGGTAGGTCGGACAGTCTGGGTTTCAACAACAACAACACACACACAAATGCATCACTTCAAAAATTTTCGATTCGTGATCAGGGATGCTTGAAACTTGCTCTCTCGTCGAAAACTATAATTCGAATTTCCGATCCCGTCACAATAATTTCCTTATATATTATTGTATATAAGGAAAATAATAAGGGGATTTAAAACGAAATGTTGTGATTATTTATAATTTACTTATTTGTAAATATATCCCTACTTTGACTTATAATATTACATAATGAAAGAATATGTTTGTCTCTCTTACTCTCTCTGTGTGTGTGCGTACCTGTCGTACACTGTAAGGCCTTTGAAAGCATGTTACTGGAAGTTTCAGGGTAAACAGATGTCTGTGATGAGGAAGTAGTTTCCTGATAGTCACGATAATATACCGGGTAGCCATAAAATAACATGAGGTGTTTAGAAACCTCTAACGAGTTGTGTATTGGACGAAACGTAACAAAATGCGGTGGGCGTACACAGTGGAACATCCGGTTTCGATTTAAAAAATAAAATTAGTTCCAAAAATCGCCTTCAGGGGAAATTTTGGCGCTGTTTACCGAATAAAATGTAATAATTTGCATAATCGCGTTCCGTGTAGCGATCATGTTGATAAAAGGAAAAACTAAAAGAATTCTCATCATTCAGAGACGAACTACGTAGTACCTTTCGATGGCTCTTAGACTACGTCACAGCGCTTTGTTAGTCTAGCAGTATTATCAGCGGAATGAGAATGCCAATTCTGCCCTTCGTGAATTTCGGCGGTTGAAGAAGCTACGACGAGGACCGATGAACTTAACAAACTTACGAAACATGAATCAACGATTTCAACTACCTGTGGAAAATGTCGTGCAACGCATGCAGTTCTTGCAACATCACAATGGTGGTCATATTAAATCTCATATTAATTAACCATAGACGTTGTCATGCATTGTTAACAAAATTAATGTGTACTTACTCATTCATTATTTACAATACTACACTTCTGCAGGACCAAAATTTACCCTGTAGGCGACTTTTGTAACTAATATTTTATAGAATTCGAAACCGTATGTTCCACTGTATCCGTCCCAACAAATTCCCAAAATACTAAACTATAACCAATCTCTCTCTCTCTCTCTCACTGTATATATATATATATATGTATATATATATATATATATATATATATATATATATATATATATATATATATATATATATATATATATATATATATATACACAAAAGTAAAGCTACTGCAGACAATAATTCGCTGAGTATTTCAGAATTTAACCGGGAATTTTATAAACGTCTGCAATTATGGTTTTCATTATCAGTTTGCATTGCAGAAATTATCAGCAATGTAGCTGAAAAACAGCCGCTGCCAAAACAGCGTACGCGGAGTACGATCACGTTAAACATGTAGGTTCGTAAGTCCTTCCAAGAAGTTGGTAGTAGGGGAAGGAGGGTATATGGTCCCTGTGGATGCCTCCTCCACTGGGTTCCGGTCTAAATTGGATGGCACTTCCCGACCGTCCAAACAGTTACCTTACACCTTTCTGGTAGGTTGGACGGTCTGGGTCTCAACAACAACAGTGTAGCAAAAAATATAAACGCCAGTCAGTCGCAAACTTCAGTACAGAGTTAGTTAAGCTCTCAATACGACAGACCTCGGCGAATTTATTTTTCGAGTTATTTCAAAACTTATAAACTTATAAGCCCCAAAACATTCAAACAGCAATTTTGCAAGTATTTGTATCCATACCAGCTGCTGCAGACAATATTTTTTGTTCTCTCGTTCCAAACCCAGATGGTCTGTGAACGATTTCTCAGAAATTGAATTATTTCGATATTGTAAATGTACTCTGAAAATTTAACTTGATTTGGATATAAATTCCTTAAATTAGCAATGAATTTTACGAATTTAATTTCTGAACACAAGAGTCTTTATTTCTGTTTTGCGACTACTGGTATTTTAATTTATTGGTATTTATTTAAATTAATTCAAATGTTTAACTTCTTGCATATGAGATAGCATATAAAGTATATAAGAGTATTTTGTATTTATAGCATATAAAGCATATAAGAATATTTTTGTTTATAGCATATAAAACATATAAGGATTTTTTATGCCGTTCTGCCAACAACAGGAGAACCAGATGTTTGTGAGCATGTGTGGTGACTCACAGCACGCTTATCTAGGGCGTATCAAAAGCGTATCTGTATTAATTAAGTAGTGGATGCTTATTGGGATCCGGGAAATGCCGGGTAAATTTCTAATACAAAATAAAATGCGTTTGCGTGCATGTTGTTTGTAGTGAAACATCGAGGCTTCGGACAGCCGTGAAATTCGAAACAAGGGTATATAAATAGAAGATATTTCTTAAAATTTTGAATTCCATTGTTAGTTATAATATGATGAAGTGTAATTATGAGCAATTTTCCCATAAATGAGTTCATATTTAAAAATAGTATACAACTTTTATTATCTTTTCACCCTCCTTTAATTTTTAAAAATTTATCGGATTTAAAAATAAATTGTATGGTTATTCACTCACTCGCATACAATTATGTGCATTATGTGCATTTTGTTCATTATTTTCATGTATAAAATGCTATACAAACAAATTCAGTCTTACAAGTACTTATTGATTTTTAAACTTATACAGATTTAAAACAGCTTTTATTTTTACTAATTCACACTGAAATAAATCCAGAAACATAATAACTTCTATTTATAATCCCGTAACGTATAAAATTGAAATTTCCATAAAATGGAAAGCAAAAACAGTAAATAAAACATCCTTTTCGTAATACAGCCTAAAACAAATATATACAGGTATCAGACGGTTACGAAGTCATAATATCCCTCGTTTGTATGGATAAATGAAATAACATTCACTGCTGGAAAATAGGGTAAAGATCTGTCAATAGGACACTACTTACATTCTAGGAGAAGATATGTTTTGTTAATGCGAACGGAATGAAAAATGAAACGAGGAAAACAAGGCGGTATTAAAAACAAATAAGCGAACAGCAAAAAATGAAATACATGTATCAAAAAGTGAATGAATTACTATTGTTTTTTGGTTGTCATAAATATTTTCTATTTCCATGACCCTTGAATTAAAAGGGCTTATTATAGCACAAGTTTGTGTACGTTACATTTAATTCTTCATTTTTACCCAACCGAAAGATTTTATTTAGAATCAAAATTACATTTTCAGGGCCCCCTTTATGTATGCCTTTAAATCTCACAGTATTTTAGCGGTTCAAAAATAGACGACTATGCGCTATCGGATGAGCAAGTGTTCAGCGCCTATGGCGGCGAATTCAAGAAGTTAGAATTCATATCTCAGAAACTGAGCAAGTTAGGTGAAACTTTTCTATTACAATGTTGTAGGATGTTTGTTATCTAGCATGGAAATACATGCGGTTTACCCATAACATATATATAGATGATGAAAATGGTGTCAACGAAAACGGATGCTGTACTGGATCATTTGTTTGCCATTTTTATACAACGTTTTTCTAAAATTAAAATTAGCTTATTACACGTATTAGCATTTTCCCACGCCTAAATCTCGCCATTTCCTTCAGAAGTATTTCAGTATACCGAAATATTTGCATAACTATGGCTTTTTGCTGGCTTTATTTTCTATTATCTATGCAGATATTATATGCAAACCACACGTTCACACACTTTCCATACTAAATTTCCATACAACGTAAGATTTCGTTTTGAGTTTCCGAGACTGATTTTGTTTCATTGCATGAAAAATCATTAAAAAACATGCAATGAATAAACGATCCCTCATTTTCTGTACAGATTTTCTACAGTGGTAAATCATAATCATTTGCTTAGCATTTGACCAGTGAAGCATATAATTTAACCCGAGATGTTAGCAGGGGAAACTGGAATAGCAATCGCCGAACCAGAAAAACTTCCCTTCAAAATCATCACTGCATTTCGCACCTTTTTTTCCCCCACTTTAACAAACTCTGTAATAAAAGTTACTTGCTTTTTTATGCTGAAAGCATTTGTTCTTATATTATTAGCGTGGAAATTAATGGGTTTCTTCTACTAACGTTAATGTGAAATGCATTGCTCAATCTAAAATACATGTAACATCGACATGAAAGATAGACATAACCTATCCTAACATAATTTATGCAAATTTATGCCCCTAATAAAACACAATATTAATTTATGACATTTTAGATCTCCAAATAAAACATAACTGTCTCACACTAAAACTAACTATATTTTGAATCAATAATATTAAAATAATAATTTAATAACCTACGATAAGAAATAACTATTTCTTCCGTTGCGCTAATTATTCTAACGCACCAAAACAGTCGATTTGAAAATTCAGTAGTGTTATATGTATATATTATTTAAGCAACGGACGCGCATTTAGGACCCAAACAACGACGAATATTCCATTCTAATTTCTGAAAATTTGAATTCCTACACCTTCATTGCACATTCCCCCATTTAGGTCGTTTTTCCTGAAACAGATTTTGCAATACATAAGATTTCCATATCGAAAACCATCAAGTTTACATCCAATTCTTCAATAAATAATATTATAAAGTTGAAAAGTTAAACTATTTTCTCATGGGATTTTAGATTAATGCTTCCACAAATTATTAACCAATATAAGAGATATTAGCTTTAGTACATATTTATGCTCCCCCTCGGTAAATATCTAAAATCCATTTTCAATCTGAAATCCATTTTCTAAATTATGCGCTACACGTAATGGAAATTCGTTTACTTCTACATTTGTGTAAACAACATCGTTTCATATAATAAAAGAGGGAACGTATTTCATGTGGAATTTCATTAGTGTCCTTAGTTCAGAATTACAAAATATTTATATCTTTTGGAGGATATCTTCGAATATTTGACTTCAAACGATCTCTCTAAAGCTCAGTGAATATAGCGTTGCCTGGGTAGCCGATAATTGGTGGTTCGACTCCTCGTTGAGACTATAGTATTTCCTCTAGTGTCCGAGAAACCACACCAATTAGGCAGATTATATGCATTGGATGACTGTAAGGTCTATATAACATTGAAATTGGTGTCTTTCCAGGATCCTACGCTTTGTGGTAACGATTTCAATTTAATGAGAATTATAATATAATATAATATAATATAATATAATATAATTTGAATACATAATGATATTCTGTACTAAAAAATACTGTGCTTAAAATCGTTGGAAAGGGCATATTGTCTTATTGCATGAGGGTCTAGTTGGTACGTGTTTAGTTGAAACCTGAAAATTGGTACCACATCTAGAGGTGGGTGCTGGAAAAAAATTGACCGAAATAATAGAATAAAATGTGAAAAAGCTATTCTCATGTACTCTCTTGTGAAACGAAAACTCGAGGGAAAAAATCATATGAATAGGAAAGCAAATAGTAAACAAAATCCAAGAAGAAATGTAAGAAAAACTGCTACTAAATCCAAGAATTCCTACATCTTTATTTTTGTAATATATCATAATTGTGGCACTTTTCCGTTTCTTAAATGTATTTTTATTTTCATTTCATTTCATTATATACGTATTTATTAATATTGTGATGACAGAAGTATGCTTTTTTTTCGTTGTAAATGACTGCATCCTTTAAGAATTTTATGACCCCCAAACACGCTAGTACCAGATAATGGCAATAAACTTTGCAAGCGTCAAAACTGAACGCAGTCAGACGGTCGAAAGTGGTTGCCATTTAGTTCACATAAATTCATGTGGAGTAATAAATAATTCCCACAAACACCATAAGGTTACGTGGTGCTTTGGATCTCAGACTGTTACACCAACTGTAACTGCGGCCCATAACTACTTTCTCACACAAGCGCACCAGCCAATGGGCCCAAAGGGGAGAATTAAAGGGGGAGCCAACAGGGCAAGTCTCCGTACAAGAAATCAGAGAAGAATTGAAAATGACTCGATGAAAGATGGTGAACAAAAGTGATTAAAAAATGTTGATTATGAACGAAAAAGAAAAGTCTTAAAATCGGGGTGACGACCAGCCCTCAAAGACGACTCTTGGATAAGGTGATTCTAGCAACGAATCGTACAATAAGTATGGCATCCACAGTGAAAATGTGGACTATCTAGAGAACAATTCATGCTAGCGTTCTAAAGTTTATGCCAATCGTTTTCTAAGGAAAAATTATCTGCGAACTATCTGCGTAACTTTATAACATTCATTCTGTCTGTCTGTTCATTAGCACCATAACTGCCGTAAAAATGACTTTATCAAAATGAAATTTTAGTATGTTATTCAGGCTGTCTGTGGGACCTATGGGAATATAGATGAATAATGTCACCCAATTGGTTTTAGGCTGAAACCGGATTGAAAAAATGAAATACATTGAACCCTATCTTACCTAATTCTTTTTAATTTAACTTCTTTTTAATTTATATTTAGTGTTGTATCCGTCATAAAACCGTTTTAGTTTTGCTTAATTTCTGCTCATCAAAATTCTGAAACAACGCAATTACAATACATTTGAGTTTGAATGATCAATGCCATCCATCTTGTGTTAAAATCCTGATTTTTAATATTCTTTTTAATTTATATTTAGTGTAGTATCTGTCCTAAAACCGCTTTAGTTTTGCTTAATTTCTGTGCATCTACATTCTGAAACAGCGCAATTACAATATATTTGAATTTAAATGATCAGCAAACTTTGATTATTTCTACAACGAAGTATAATTTTCACTTATGGAGAATGTAAACACATAAAGATGTAGTATACATAAAGATGAGTTGTATAAGAATTGCTCAATATTTTTAAAACAAGATTATTTAGTTCCTTGAGTCCGAAATATAGCTGATATGAATGAAACATGCATTGATTTTACACAGAAAACAGACGATTTTATAACAGACTTTTTCGATGAAGATTTAAGCATAGAGTTAAATTATGTTTACCTCCATGATTTTAAGTTTTTAAATAAAATAAATTATTGTAGCATTGTGATGAATGAAAGAAATGGAATAAAAGTGTATGAATTAAATATTTACAGATATTACATAGAGAGTCTGGCGATTTATATTTCAATGACGTTATTTGAATAAAGTTCATTTATTTCGATGAAGTTTTAAATTTTAAATGTAATAAATTATTGTATTATTGTAATGATTTTAAAAATATTACCTCTGAATGTATCGCATTTTAGATATGTTTAAACCAGGCGACTTATAATTCAATGATGTCATTTGAATAAAGTTCATTTTTGTCGATGAAGTTTTAAGTTTTCAAGTATATGAAATTAATGTAGTATTGTGATAATTTAAAAAATATTACCCCTGAATGTATCGCATTTTAGAGATGTTTAAATAAAATTGCATTGCAGTTGGAAAGTGTTTCATAATCAATGCTTTACGCATGATTGATCTTTCTTGTTCTTTAATGCATTTGTTTAAAATTTAATGCTTGGTTTCCTGGTTTTTCAAGTATATGACTGGCATTATCTTGAGTTTCTTCTGATTGCAATTTGAATACTTTTGTTTTTTATGGATGCTTTACTATTTATATTCAATAATTATGCTTTAATACATCTTTATTACTTATAAATTTAATCTTATTTATACGCTACAATAGCGCAATATGTAGACGTAATTTTAGTTATACCGTTTTTTTTAATACTTTTGTATTGTTAATCTTACTAATTTCATAGCCTTAGTAATTTATATTAAAACTCTTTGATTATATATATATATATATATATATATATATATATATATATATATATATATATATATATATAATATGAAAATACCGTGAAATATAATATTATAAATTTATCAGAAATCACACTCAAAAGGCGCAAAGCTGCACTAAAAAGAGGATTAAAAGTATTTTCAAAATGAAAAGAGGTATGGATGGAAGCAATGTACCAAAATATGGCCGGGGGGGTTACATAAATATATATATATATATATATATATATATATATATATATATATATATATATATATATATATATACTCTTCGACGCACGGAAAAAGAATTATCCACAGAGACGAAAGTGTAGTACGAGTAGAAGTACGTGTAATGTACAGGAAAAGAAGTGATTAGAATTTCAGAACAATTAGATGATTTATTGCACTGAAAGATCTTCACAGAGTGAGCACGTTAATATGGCGTTGTTCCCTTTCTAGCCATGATACAAGCTGTTACCCGACGTGGCATTGATGCTGAAAGTTGCGGTTGGTGTTCTGATTGTTGTCGTTCCAAATGGCCTCCAATTTACGAGCTAATTCGTCTGCATTCTGGGATGGTCGCAGGCAATGCTCCTTCTCAGCCCAAATGTGCTCAATAGGCGAGAAATCTGGGGATCTGGCTGGCCAAGGAATTATGCCGTAAGCACGCAGACAATCAACAAAGAGGCGTGCCGTGTGTGGTCTGGCATTATCTTGCTTGAAAGTTAGCTCGGGGTGTCGCGAAATAAATGACAATACAACGGGTCGTAGAATGCCGGCAACGCTCCGCTGTGCTGTGATGGTGACACGGTGGACTATCAAAGGGGTCCGGCTATCAGACGAAATGACACCTCAGACCATAACTCTCTGTTGTCGGGCCGTGTGGCGTGTGACAGTAAGAGAAGGATTTTGGCGATGTCCGGTCTGTCTCCAGACTCATCTGCGCTGATCGTCGGGACTCATCGACGGGACTCATCACTGAAGCCAATTCATTCCCAATCCGAACAATTCCAGGTTGATCGGGTCCGGCACCATTGCAATCGCTATTGACGGTGCATACTGGTCAGTGGTAGGGGGTATAATGGGTGCAGCGAGTATATATTCCACTCCCGTAGTCTTCTATTAATGGTTCGGGTGGTCGCTTCCGTCTGTGTCACATGTTGGATGGTTGATAACCACGAATCTCGTGCAGTTACAGCTGTTCTGACAATCGCTATATCTTCTTGTTCTGTCTTCGCTCTAGGCCGTCCGCTGCGCGCTGAAATCTGCCATTCCAGACCCATTCCTGCCAACATCGTGTACTTGCAGCAACTCTCCTACCCAGATGCCGAGCGATTCGCCGGTATGACCATTCAGCTTCATGCAGTCCGACCGCACGCCCTATTTCAAACTTCTTCTATGCTCGTAGTGGCTGGGAATTCACCGGCGAAACATCGTTAAAATCAAGGTACGTAAACGCAATCGAAATCCACTGCACGTTTTGTTCCTGAAAGCGAGGTTTGCTCCTTATATACACCACCAAAGTGCCCAGTTATACATAGAGATAAATAGATAATATACATAGACATATATAGGTGTCTCATAAAGTTTGAACCGCGCTTTAATTCCTTACCTGTTGGAGATAAGTCGGGAATGTAAATTTTAAAAATGTGGAAAGTAAGGTAGGAAATAAGACTACGTTAATGGAATAATCCCTCCAGTAAATTTCAAAAAGCTACACTTTTTAAATTTTTATGACTCCCTTAGATAAATTTGGTCAATCAGAAAATTTTTATTTTTAATGCAACAAGATTTTTAAAAAGAACCCCATGTCTGTATCTTTAAAATCAACTGAATTATGATAAAGGAAAAAATCCGACTTTTGTCACTTTTCCGTACCATGTGTGAAAGGCTATTTCATCAGTGAAAATAAGAATCATAAACTAATTGACGATGGAAATTGTTTAGATCAAAATACGTTACTATGTGTCAAATTTCTTTACCACAAATGCATCTAAATAAAGCATTACACAGACAGGGATCATATAAAGCAGTGGTACTCACTACGCGGTTGGGTATCCTATGTATTATCATCCAGTTTTATCTTTTATGGTATGTCACAAATTTGCATTTCTAATTTGATATATGGTCCCCATTCACAATGTTCAATTTTCAATTAAATATAACTTGCTCAATTTTAAAGATACCGATATGCGTTTTTTTAATGATCTTGTTGCAAAAAAAAAATTTTGATGTACTAAATTTGTCTAAGGGGGTCGTATAAAAATTTAAAAAATGTAACTTTTCGAAAATGAATGGGAGGACTTTTTCATTAACGTAGTCTTATTTTCTACCTTACTTTCAACATTTTTGCAATTTACATTACCCACTTATCTCCAACAGGTAAAGAATTAAAGAGCGTTTCAATTTTTTTGGGACACCCTGTATAGGCGTACAAAAACACAAATTACAGGTTTCAGGGAGAAATGGACATATATTAAAATGATAAAATATCATACTTGCAAAAGTAATTGAGGTAAAAGATAATTAAAAAAAAAGTTAGAAGATTTATATTGAATAAAACACATTTCCTGTCATATATTTGATAAACTAAATGTGCATTTAAATTCCTTATATAAAAGAACATGTAAAATGTATTACAAAAACAGGAATTTAATATATCTTTGATTGTTTAACATTTTTGGAATTCTGATAATCCTTTTAATTTTTTTTCACAAGATTTATTCAAACAAGTACGTTTATCTACTATCCTGATTTTTTTGCTCCTCTCATATTCAGAAAAATTCTAGTAATTTAAAGGGTGATTTATTCGATGCGTTATTTTCTTATTTCAAGATCTGATTGGATGCCTTGTAATCGTATTTTTATATGACTTTTCTGCGACGCTTGTACTTGTTACTTTCCCTGCAATAAATGGTAATGTATAGGGAAAGTATTGGAATCATGCCGAAAATCACAACTCGAGTTTTCGACGGATCTACACGTTTCGAGTTCTCTAGAATACGAAAAAAACTATTTTTAGCGTGACGTCTCTGTGTGTGTCTGTCTGTGTACCTGTCTGTCGGTCTGTGCAGATTTTGTATCCACTCTAATTAAAAAAACTAATGGACCGCATTTCATAAAATTTGGTAGGTAAGTCACTTTTGAGTGAATCTGGTGCTGATTAGTTTTGGGTACGAATCGAAATAAAAGATCCCGCCTGCTTTTGCGAAATGGCCTTCAAAAGCTTGCATTCACTCTATCGGATATGTCGCTTGTGGATCACCCTGGTGCTGATTAGATTTAGGTATAATTCGGAAAAAATAATTTTTTTTTTCACAAAATGGCCAGCAAAAATCGCCAAAATTTAAAATAAAAAAATACGTATACTCAAATATATCTATTGAATGCTTGTTTAATACGTAATTTTTAACGAAGAAAGGAATAAGATCAACCCCATTACACTAGGACTAGCCGTTCTCGAGATATTTTAGTTTTTTCCAATGTCCTCTACACCACCTTTGAAAATAGGTCCAGTTATCAAATGAGAACGGAAATTGAATTAAAAGTGAATTAAATTTAATTAAAATAAAGCGAACGTGGATATAAGTCTGCAGGGAAAGTCATGTGCTGCCCACATCAGATTTTTTTTGTTTTGCTGAAAGATTTAGGTTGCATTTTTGAGCACTCAAACTTGTGTATTATTTCAATGTGTTTTTGTGTCCTTTTGTTTCATGGTTGTCTCCTTCGGACAGACTTCATTGATTTACTATTTTCAAAACAGTAGAGCTTTGAATCTGCCGTATTGGTGAAATAATAACTCCTGTTTGTTCCATTTGTACTCATTTCGATCTTTTCATTCCGGCTTTGTTGTATGTTTAACACTGACGACGGACATCCAAAGCATCCTCAAAACTGTTGTATATGCTGAGTTGTGTCGGGAAGTGTTTATTTCATGGATCTAATATGCAATTCTAATTTAATATATTTTTTTCGCATTTATCATATTTGGCATTACAATTTTTCTTTCCTTCTTATAAAGTAATTTAAATATTATTAAAAAAAAACTCATTATAATTTGATTAAATCGAAATATTTATTTGTGAAATACGATTCAATTAAGCTTTATATTTTGGTGTCGATTTGAGTACGCTTTCAAAATTTAGATATCGTAGTAACGAGTGAAACAGATGAGCTGAATAATGTTAACTGAAAATTATACCAATACTTTTTTATTTTGAGGTTAAGTAGTAAATATTTTTAAATAACATCTCTATAACTCGCTAAATTCATAATATAACAATCCGATAGTGTTCACATACATTTGTTATTAAAAAAGAAAATATATACATTTCATATACAAATTAATGCACGTCATTTCCTGCGATCATCGGCATTTTCTCAGACACATTTTATTTTCATCCGATCACCTTGAAAATCAAAACTGATCAAGATTTTGTATAAATCAATTAATTTTATATAGTGTCTATTAGAGTATGCGTTTAAAGTTAGATTCCGTACAAACGATGTCAACGGTTGAGATGAAAAGTATTATTAGCATGCACTGTATTCCCGTAAATAATGTCTTGTATATTCTCATTTATACCGACTGTACAGCTAGCATTTTTAGCAAATATATGTATAAAAAGAATATTCATCGGCCTCGTAATAGCAGAACAACATACCTTGAGAACCATAATTCTAAAAAAAATATATCAATGATTTTTCAAATTTATCAATGCTGTTGAAAACTATGCAGATATTTTTTTATTCTGAGGTTAAACAGGTTTAAATAATAACATCTTTATCTGCCTTTTCATTTGATTACATTTCTTTAATATAATTTATAAAAATTTCATACGCCTTTTTACCGCATTAACTGTGTCGAAATTTGCAAACAAAAAGTATCATATTCCAACCTTACATCGTTTTGCCGTATCAACTGTGAGATTTATATGTGACATATGGGGACATTTTTGTTGAAGTAAGCTTATATAGTTTACGTAATGTGACATAAGTTTAAGTAGTTTACGTAAAGTGATATAAATTTATGTAGTTTACGTAAAGTGACATAAGTTTAGGAAGTTTAACGTAAAGTGACATAAGTTTATGCGGTTTACGTAAAGTGACATAAGTTTATGTATTTTACGTAAAGTGGCATGTTTATGTAGTTTACGTAAAGTGACATAAGTTTATGTAGTTTACGTAAAGTGACATAAGTTTATGTAGTTTACGTAAAGTGACATACGTTTATATAGTTTACGTAAAGTGACAAAAGTGTACGTACAGCGTTTTCGTGTATCAAAAGCTGTATTTTTGCACATACATCATATTTGCACTCTTATATCAATTTTATTAATTTCAATATGGCTGCGGCAAAAGTATCTTAGCATTGACCGGTTAAAAGAAAGCTCAACCAATCTTAAAAACGCAAAACTACACCATCATCGGAAGATGCCAACGGTTCTACCGTGCTGAAAACATCGGTTCTCGTTAGATCAAGCAGCATCGGGCGCGGTTAGTACTTGGGTGGGTGACCACCTGGGAACACCGCGTGCTGTTGGCACATTTTGGGCCCGGTGGCCCGGTGGTTTGCGCGCTGGATTTGCACGCTGCCACAACTGCATCCGTGTTTATGCGGGGTACGATCACGTTAAACATGTGGGTCCGTAAGTCCTTCCGAGAGGTTGGTGGTAGGGGAAGGAGGGTACGGTCCCCGTGGATACCTTCCCACTGGGTTCCGGTCTAAATTGGGTGGTACTTCCTGGCCGTCCAAACGGTTACCTTGCACCTTTCTGGTAGGTCAGACGGTCTGGGTCTCAACAACAACCATCATCAGAAAGACGTAATATGAATGAAATTGCCGATTACATTAGTCTTTGTTTACCTTTATTCCCGTCATCAATTTTAAGCAAATTGAATGTTAATCTTTTTTAATGTACCTACCATCACTTCCATTATTCTTTTTCCTTAATAAATACTACCATATTTACATTATATGGTAACCTTAATAAATTTATTGAACACATGATTATTTGTAAAACTCTTTTTCTTTAATGCAACCCAACGTTCTTAAGATTTACTTAATGGCTTGTTATTCTCATTAGCCGAACAAGAAAGACGAAACAAAAATTATTTGTAATTTCTGCTCTCATTGCTTAAAGAAGATGTAACAATAAAGTATAAATTTGCGAAATTAAAGTACGAAAAATATGTATATTCAAGTAATGAATTGAGTATTTTACTACTTCATTTTTGAATATATTTATCAATAATAAATAATTTCTAAAAGTATAATTTACTGAGGCTTGAAATCAGGTTCAAATGCATAAAATTTTCAACAAAAGTAAAATTTATTTTCTAACAAAATAATTTCAAATGTTTTATATTAAATTAAATGTGTTATTTAGAGTAATTCTATTTTCCTATTTTGCTTATAGAATTCACCTATTGTTACCAACTTAGCCACTTTAAAACTAGATGAAAACTATTAATTATTTGAGTTTAATATGCGAATCATAAACATAGAACTGCGGCGTTTAGATTTACAAATACTTGCTTAGGTTTATAATAAATGAGGAGTACTAGTGTGTTATGTAAGATTAAAAACAATTTTATCATATCATAAAACATCTATAGATCATAAAGGGTTAAGCTATGCAAATTTCAAGAACTCTGTTTTCTTAGATTTTAATATCAGATTCTTTATATGGAATATTAAAGCTATGGACACACAATACGGAAACCGAAATTTTAAACCATTAAATTGCAGCGGTTAATAAAAAATTTAAAAAAATAAGAAATAAAAAATAAAAATTAAAAAAATAACTAAAATATCATTACTGTTGATAGTTTTGTAATGTTTTTATTTAACTATGACAATTTTGATATATTGCATGTACTGGTTTTGCTAAAAATGTGTAAAAACTGTAAAAATGAGTAAAAATTTCTAGGCTCTGATAATAGTGTATATTATGAGATTTATGTATTTTACATTAAATGTTAATATATGTATTTCACATATTTTAGGAACTCTCCAAAAGGTGGGGTATAGTAATTATACATTCACACAATGTATAATTGCATTTTTTATTCCATTAAACTCCTTGTGAGTTTATAGTTTAGTACAATCACTTAACTAAAATCTCATTAAGTTACTAAGTAAAAATATGCTTTGAAACACTATCTGAATCCTGGTTCATGGTCAGTCCTTTTTTATTCAATGAAACGACTGATTCAACGAAAATAGTGAGTTTACAGTGGCATTCTAAATTCTAAGGTAAATAAAAAAGGAAACAGGTAATAATTATGCGTAATACACCCCAATACATTCATTGTAAAGGGACTAAAATAATAGGGGTTTGCGTGACAAAAACCATTGTTTTTATGAGAAAAATGTTTATTTTGAAATATATATTTCTTAAGGTTTGCTATAGATAGAGTTTAGATAAAGACTAATTTTGGTATCGCGTTCTATTCCGGAGGAAAAAGGTGGGTTCACTAAAGATTACCAATTCGGGTTCAAGCATTTTCATTTTGTTTGAATATTTTATTTCCCCGGATTGACTATAAATATAGCTGAGATGATGGCTGATATGGAAGTAGCATCGAGTTCCAAAGATAGTAGGGTGGTCCATTAAGAATATCGACTTCCTGTTTCTCTTCCACTTCCGTTTTACATATTTATCTCGAAATATCTATTTCTCAAGACTGATTCAAATGTAAATTCCGTGAGGGTTTGGGGGATTTGCTAAAATTTTACACCTTAGATTCTTTTACACCTGGCTCAAAAAATGTCTTTGGACTTAGAATTGACTACCTATCGATCTTAGATGATGCCTGATATGGTTTCAATATCGCTTTTCAGCAAGGATAGGTGGTTCACTAAGGATTAACATTTTGGTTCTGGTGATATCATGTTCAGTTTTCCAGGATTTTGCATAATTGTACGAAATGGGTATGCAAAAGATAATGGAAATTATCAATAGTTTCGTTAGAAACGGAATGTGCATAGTGCATATCGTTGGTGTTGTGATACAACCATTCAAAAGACTTAATTAAAGAATAATAAAATCCCCTGAACAATTATATCTCAACACCTGATTGGGTCGGACACTCACATACAATTAAAAGGGGAAATTAATTAATTAAAAGTTAGTTAATGGAAGGGGATCGTATAGTAGGGAATATAATTTTGAATATAAAGCATTGCGTTGTGTAATTAAATATTAAACCATACTTGTATGTGAGCGCCTTAAAATTACCTTACCTGTAATTCAAATTCATTCTTTTTAAATCTTCTTTATCGAATGATGCAATAGCATTTATAACTTCACCTTGCAACCATTAGTTACAACTAATTATTCAGTCATTCAAATAAAACAATATATATATTTAAAGTCAAAGTTACTTTAACCAAATCGATTTTCTTTTTTTTTTTTTTTTATATATATATATTCATCAAGCAGATGTGGAAAGTTCCATTGTTCCATGATTATGATGGACACATCAATAGCCCCCTTTTCTGCTTCACTCAATTCAAAGTCATATTGCATAAGAAAGAAAACTGCACACATAGATGAATATTATAAGATTAAATTAGCATCAATATGCACTTTGCTGTATAATAAGTTTCACTGCATCTAAATAAAGAATGGCTAATATTTCAATCTTCATGATGATTTTATTAACTCATTTCCATGCTAAGAACAATTCCTTTAGAATAATCCACAAATGCAGGTGAAAGAAGGTTATAATAATTATGTCGAATTAATGTCCGACATAACAATTCTTGTATAAGACCAGAACTGCACAGTATATTGACAAAAATCAAATCCATAGATGCAAATGCTACTGTCAAATTGATAAATGAATAAAATTCTCCAACTTGGCTCAATTCATTTATTAAATATTACTCAATCAGATATTTGGTGTAGTAATCAATTACAAGAAATCCACTTGAGAATAGCAAATTACCATATTCACACTTTCTATACATTCCACAGTAAATCAGACTTGATTCATGACATATGCCCAAAAACAAATATATAATTTATATTTTTTAGACGTAAATAATTTCATCTTCAGTGCTTAAAACTTAATGAATAGTAAAAAAGAAAATGGCAAAGCAAAGGGCCAAGGCCCCTTTGCCTACGAAAATACGATAACCTTCACATGCAAGAATTTCAGAGAGAAGAGAAAGGCTCAGCACTTATTGCACCGAGGAAGAATTTCCCGCCTAACTTGGCACGCTGTGATTGGCTGAAGCCACACACACCGTTGCCATGCCAAGAAAAGAAAAACTCCTGTTCAACCAGGGAGATTAAAAGGATCCATGTCTCACCTGAAACCGGATTTACCAATTGTCGAAAACGGGTGTCATTCTACCGCAGTATGAAAGTGGATGTCATACACCATACGTGAGAATATGAATACTGCAGCACACTATAATTAAAATTAATAAAAGAACAATTGGTCTATTAATGGATATATAAAATAAAAACAATTTTGAATAGAATAATTTGGAATAATAAATTAAATAAAATAAAATATTTAATGATTTATAAAAAAAAATGTTAATTTAGAATAATAAAATAAAGTGTTGTGACGTGTCACAACAGTTGGCTACCCTATAAAGGTATCCTAATAAATTTCTTGTTTTGCTTCAGGTTAAAAAATATTTTAAATTATTTGTTAAAAAATTACAAATTATACGAACCAGAATGTTTTATTCTTTAAAGATTTGTGCCTGAATTAAATTTTCAACCCACAAGGCGGTATTTACCCTTTTTACTTCACTGAAATTTTTGAATTTTTTAATAGAAAACAGTATTAGTATTTTGCTTACTTTCAGAATAGGTAGATGATTCAAATCTTGAAAAACGACAAGACACATTTGATAGTAGTCAAATACTTTGCAGTATATAAAAATATTAAATGATGTATACATTATAAAATTAATTATTGCTTTGTTAAATATGCTTTAAGCATCTTAATTAAAGCTTGGAAGATGAACGTTGAGTAATTATTGCGGATATTGTGCTTAACAGGTCAAAATATATTCCGAGATTAATTAGCCGTACAGACTCATATTTTAGACTCAACCTATTCTTATTAGTAGAAGATATTTAATTTTGCTTTCCCAATATGTAAATCCCAAAATGCGTAATTACTTCCTATTTATTCCGATAAAAAAATCCTGATAATATATTTTTACGCTGTATGCACTTTAATAAATTTGTAAAAATATCGAGACAGGTGAATTTCTTTTCATTGCACCATGTTTCTTTCTTCCTATTATCTCAGGAATGTGTTATCTTAATTAGCTAAAGAACAAAATAGAAACGCAAGCCATGAAATTAATTTCCGTTAGCATTCATTTCCGTTTCCGTGACTTAAGGAATATAATTTAATTTCTGTAAGTATTCATATTTTATGCAGAATGTCATGCATTATAAGTTAATCCAATGTTTCACTCTGTTGTTTTTATTGCATGCATATACTTATAAATTGTTCAAATGCTTTTTATTTTCAATATCTACACCGCCTAACCCGTCCAGTGTAGGAAAACTGTTTGAATAGTGCCACCCAATTTAGACCGGTAATATACACCAATTTAAACGGGAATATTACAGTATAGTAATATTGTTTCACTAATTCAGTGTTAATTTCGTTGGACACCCGTGATTGTAAGATTACATTACCTCTCCTCGTCCATTTAGAGGTAAGATAAAATATAAATTCTTACTTTGTACCTATGAGGAATATTCTTCTAACTTGCAAGGCTCTATCTAAAAAAAATGGACACTTTCAGGTTTTATAAGATTCGGCGATCATGGCGTTCGATTATCCCCTCTTTTCTCATTCTCTTAGAGTTGGGTTACAAAAATACATAGGGTTCCAGAAAAAATCTTAAACACCCCTATCACTTTGTAAAAATTAGGTCCATGAATATGCACATTATATACAGGGTCTTTATAATTAAAGTTCCACTTTGAAATGGGTATAAAAGGAAAACTACTGGACAGAATGTTATCAAACTTTGTAATAGTTTACAGGAGGTCATGGAATTTTAATTTCCGCAAAAAAAAAAAAAATAGTTCAAAAACTCACCATCAACGGGGAATAGCGCTGTATGCAATATAGTTAAACGAAATAAGACGTGGAAACATCGGTTTCAAAAGTTTTTAATCATTTCTAAAACGTGTTACAAATCATGTTCAATGTGACTTCCACCATTTTCTGAAAGCAAGTTAAATCGCATTACTGCGTTCTCAAGAGTAGCTCTTAGCATATCAGGAGGAACGTTACGGATATGTTGGTGTATCACATTTTTCAATTCCGTCAAATTGTTTATGTTATTACCATAAACAGTGGCTTAGATACTACGATTTTTATTCAGGACGGGGTTCCACCTCACGTTGGTACATGTGTCAAACAGTTACTTAAGCAACATTATCACTATAAACAGTGGCTTTGAGGTAACCCCATAGCCAGAGGTCACAGGGGTTGAGGTTCGGTGACCGGGGACGCCAAGAAATGGGGAAGTGTTGGCTTACAATCCGGTCGTCATCCGTGAAATGTTGCTTAAGTAACTGTTTGACACATGTACCCACGTGAGGTGGAACCCCGTCCTGAATAAAAATCGTAGTATCTAAGCCACTGTTTATGGTAATAACATAAACAATTTGGCGTAATTGAAAAATGTGATACACCTACATGTCCGTAACAATCCTCCTGATATGCCAAGAGCTACTCTTGAGAACGCAGTAATGCGATTTAACTTGCTTTCAGAAAATAGTGGAAGCCACATTGAATATGATTTGTAACACGTTTTAGAAACGTTAAAAAACTTTTTAAACCGATGTCTTCATGTTTTATTTCGTTTAACAATATTGCTTACAACGCCAGTCCTTGCTGATGGTGAGTTTTTGAAATTTTTTTTTTTGCTGAAAATAAAGTCTCATGACCTCCTGTAAACTATTACCAAGTTTGATAACATTCTGTTCAGTAGTTTTCCTTTTATGGCCATTTCAAAGTGGAACTTTAATTATAAAGACCCTGTATATTAGTTTTAAAGTGAGCATGATCTATCAAATAAAAGGGATTGCACCATCCGTAGCAAATAATTAATTGAGATCATTGTCTAATTAGTAGAAATTGACGATAAGGCTGTTGCAAAAGGTAGTTATTTGACGCAATAGGGTTATTGTATGCTCTGTCTAGGAATGAAAACACAAACAGCGCGTACCTGCACTGGAATCAAGTAAAGGCTTTCTATTATCTCACATATGGGTAAACAAGAAAGATCAATCATGCTTAAAGCATTGATTATGAAACACTTTCCAACTTCAATGCAATTTTATTTAAACAAGTCTAAAGTGCAATACATTCCTCGGTAATATTTTGAAACTTATCACAATACTGCATTAATTTATTATATTTGAAAACTTAAACCTTCATCGAAAAAAATGAACTTCATTCAAATGAGAGCATTGAAATATAAATTGCCTGGTTTAAACATCTCGAAAATGTTATACATTCCTCGGTAATAGTTTTAGAATTATCATAATACTACGATAATTTATTATATTTGAAAACTTCACCGAAAACAACTGAAATTAATTCAAATGACGTCATAGAAAAAATAACGCGCCTGGATCTCTCTATAAAAACAGGATTTCATTCATAACTTTCTCCCATTCATTTCATTCATCACAATACTATAATAATTTATTTTATTTAAACATTTTATTTAAGACCATGGAGCTACAAATAATTAAACTCTATGCTCAAAACTTCATCGAAAAAAATCGTCCTTCTCTTTATAAAATCAATTAATATTTCATTCATATCAGCCATGCAGACTCCATGGACTAAATTATTTTGTGTTAAAAAAATACAGGAATTCTAAAATACAACTCATTCTACATATTTTGCTGTTTACATTTTACATAGGTGAAAAATAGGCTTAGTTGTAGAAATAATCAAATTTAGATGAGCATTTAAACTCAAATATTTTGTCATTGCGTTGTTTCAGTATGTAGATGCACAGAATTTAAGCAAAAATAAAGTAGTTCTAGGACGGATACAACACTCAATATGAATTAAAAAGAACTTAAAAAAATCACGATTTTGAAGCCAGATGGATGCCATATATCATTTTGAAGTGGGTCATGTGATCGTTTCATATCATGGTCACGTGATCGTTTCATATAAGAGGTGTAATTATTATTTTAATTTTTATTTGAAAAACTACTGAATATATTTCGCTGAATTTTTTTTATATATTTTATGGAACAATTTGAATATTTTCTGAAATTTTCGAAGCAATTTGTGAATTTTAAATCCGCTTAAAAAATGTTTGAAAAATTAGGTCCCATAGGGCTCAATGTATTTCATGTTTTCAACCCGGGTTCAATCCAAAACTAATTGGGTGATATTATTCATTTATATTCCCATACGTCCTACAGACCGTCTGAACAACCTACTAAAATTTCATTTTGATTAAGTCATTTTTACGGCAGTTATCGTACTAACGGACAGACAGACAGAATGAATGAACAAAGTCATAAACACTTTTCAACTTTGTTGTAAAGTGTTAAAAACATCACTATCTTTATTTACTTACGCTCGTGAATCGTTCGGCAACCTTTAAACCGTTAAACGTTGCTCTTTATTACCCATTAGAAATATAACGTGGATCAACATCTATCAGCTGATTAAGTATGGCTGTTATTTATTTCCGTTCGTATATACATTTCGTTCTTCCCTATTATTATATTCAATATCCTAATTATTAAACAATGCTCTATACATTTGTTACTGACTTTTTTCGTCTACGCCGATTTATTTCCGAGTTTACATTACTAACTATTCAAGTTAGCCTCTACGGACGCTTTAATACCTTTTATTTGATCGATTATGGTCCCTTTACTCTAACTATAACGTGCACACTCATGGTATTTTTTTTACAAAGTAATGGGGGTGTTTAAGGAATTATTTACGATCTTAATACAGGTGTGCTTCTATATAGGTGCTTAAGGACTTCTATAAGGACTATATCTTTCTGAAACTTGATTATGGTCCATAAGTTAAACACTTGCAAGACTTCAGGCTTCTAGATTGAATGTTAAAAATGAAGATCACTCCGGTCAGTCTTTCCCACCCTTTCTCATCTTCATAGAGGTGAGTTACAAAATAGCCCTTAGTGTACACATATTTGGGTTGGAGTTTGTGCAGGTAAGGTGATCAAACTACTTGATTCTCATCCCATAGGTTAAAGCTACGGGTGCAACATTTCTTTGTAGTTATCTATCATCCATGAAAGACATTCCTGTAAAATTTAAATTTCTTAATTTAGGGGTGTAAGGGAATACATCCTATCATGCGTTCATGCGTTCGTTTGCTCTGTCACCCCTCCCCCCCCTTCACACTTTATTAAGAATAGAAGACAAAATATTTCTTCTTTCTGCTTAGGTGTGATTCATGAAGAAAGTTTTTGTCAATTTCAAGTTTTCCTGTCTGAGCGGCTGGGGATGTATAATACCAAGAATATCAGTGAAAATTTTGTTCTAAAATATGATACATTCAGTGCAAATAGTTTTAAATTATCACAGTGCTACAGTAATTTATTATCATTGAAAACTTCATCGAAAAAGTCAGCGTTAGTTAAACAAAATGAACTTCATTCAAATGTCGTCTATGATAATAATCGCCAATAATCGTCAATAATGACAATAATATGATATAAATCGTATGCATATTTATTTAACATTAATGAATATTTCAATCATAGCACTCATATTCCGAATTCCAGAGCTAATTAATTTTGCATTAAAAAAGTTCAGCAATTTTTATTCAACTCACCTTACAGTCACTTGATTTGTTTACATTCAGAATCCGTTAAAATTTGGCTTCGTTGTAAAAATAGTTAAAGTTTAGTGATCATTTAAAATATAAAATATTGTAACTGCGTTGGCACAGAATTTAGATACACGGGTAATACGCAAAATGAAAGTGGTTTTATGACGGATGAAATACTAAATATAAATTTAGTCTTTAAATATCACGATAGTTACACAGTAGAAAAAAAATGGATGCCATTTTTTATTTTGCAATGAGTCACATGATCTCTTCATATATCATGGGTGTAATTATTGTTTCTATTTTTATTTAAAAAACTACTCAACATATTTTACTATATTTTTTTATACTTTTTATGTGATAATTTAAATATTTGCTAAAATTTTCGAAACAATTTGTTAATTTTAATTTGGAGTAAAAAATGTTTGAAAAATTAAGTCCAATAGGGTTAAACCCGGGTTAAATCGAAAACTAACTGGGTGATATTGTTTATTTTCATTCTCATATGTCCTACAGATAGTTTCAACAACATACTAACATTTCATTTAATAAAGTTATTTTTACGGCAGTTATCGTGCGAACGGACAGACAGACAGATAAAATGGCCAAAATTATAAACACTTAACAACTATGTTGGAAAGTGTTAAAAACGAAAAATTAATTTATTAATATAAATAAGTAACATATAGACGATTTTTCACTAAAATATATTTGAAGAGAATTATATCTTATTGTGTGGCAACGGAATTTAATCAAATGTATTTATATAGCATATATTTTCTATTTAATTTATGTGATATAAATATTAAAAAAAGGATATAAAAAGTAAAATATGTGAATATACAGTTATACTATTCGATTTTATTACTACTACGGGATATATACAGAAATTATTGATATTTTAAGTCTTATGTCATCTGTTTAATTTTGGCAAATATTTTTCAAGCTCATATTATCTATAGTGTTTAACCGATTGTTAAAACAGGATAAGGATGATACGGGTATATATAATATATATCTACAATTAAATTTATTTCATTCTCTTGAAAATAAATATACAATTTTTTGTTTCCCGCTGCATAAAATTACCTTCACGTGTGGATCGAAAAAATAAATCATGATGTTATTGTTTGTAGAAGATAATATCTCCTTCCAATTTAACGTCCTAACGTCCTCTCTTTAGTGTATATTGACCAAAATTAACATCATTTTGCTTAATTTGTTTACAAACAAGAACATGGTGATTTATTTTTTCGATCCACACGTGAAGGTAATTTTATGTAGAGGAAACAAAAAATTGTATATTTATTTTCAAGAGAACGAAATAAATTTCATTTTAGATATATATTACTTAAGAAATTACTGAAATTTGCTTATATTTTAAATCACGGAAAACGGCGGGTATATCTGCAAGTATCATATAAGTATTTTGAGCCGCTCCAAATGTATGGTATTGGAAGTTTTGTCGACAATATCTTAAAATTATAAGGCACTCAAGAACGAACATTCTGCTGATAAGATTTCAAAAATTGAATGCTTAAAAATCGATATTTCAATTGTGAATATTTCCCTATGTCAAATCTTATAGTTTGCTTTAAAAAGTAAAACCTTTTTGGAGCTTTAATCTGAAATATTTTTCTCGAAAATATGTAAGTGCTCTTTATACAGCATCATTAAAGTTTCGAGTATGAACACATAATAGCCATGGCTAATATTTGCAACGAATACGTGATATATCCAAAACTAAATGAACCGCTCTTTCTCATTTTAATTTAAACATACGTTTATTAAAGATAATATTTTTTTCGGTTTTTTATTATGTAAATTCAACCCTACATAATTATTACAATTTTATATCCAAATAAGAAAAATGCGTTAACATATTTCCACGTTTCATACGCCTTGTAAATTTGTTGACACATAATAAAAGCCGAATTCATTTTCACTATGCTGCGTTCCTTGTTTTTTTTTTAGATTAACTTAAGACTGAGTTATCTTAATTAGCAAAAGAGCAAAGTAAAAACAAAAGCACTGCAAGTCATTTCCCGTAGATTTAATTTCATTTTGTATCTTGGATGGTATTAAAGAACTATATTTCGTGAGATTCAATTATTGGGAAAGTGATGCACATAAGCGGACAGGTCAATTTTTCTTACTTTGTCTCACGATTGATAAAGATTTTCGCTTTTATACAGAGTTCCCTCCAGAGTCCTTTTGCATTTCTTTAATGTGTTGACACATGAGAAAAACCAAATTCATTTCCGCTATGTTGCGTGTCTTTTTTTTTCAGATTAACTTAAAACTGTGTTATCTTAATTAATTAAAGAGCAAAGTAAAAACAAAAGCACTGAAAGCCATTTCCCGTAGCTTTAATTTCATTTTGCAACTTGAATGGTATTAAATAACTGTATTTCGTGAGATTCAAGTATTGGAAATGTGATGCACATTAGCGTGCAGGTAAATTTTTCTTACTCTATCTCAAGATTGATAAAGATTTTCGCTTTTATTCAGAGTTCTCTCCAGAGCCCAGTTGTATTCCTTTAATTTGTTGACACATGACAAAAACCAAATTCATTTTCGCTATGTTGCGTTTCTTTTTTTTTCAGATTAACTTAAAACTGTGTTATCTTAATTAATTAAAGAGCAAAGTAAAAACAACAGCACTGCAAGTCATTTCCCATAACTTTAACTTCATTTTGTAACTTGAATGGTATTAAATAACTATATTTCGTGAGATTCAATTATTAGAAAGGTGATGCACATTAGCAGGCAGGTTAATTTTCTTTACTCTATCTCACGATTGATAAAGATTGATCCTTTTGCATTCCTTTAATTTTATATTAGAATCATTATATGGCGGGAAAATTATTGTCTACTTATCCAAAACCGACTGTGTGATATCGGTTGAGAAAGGTTGCAGCATATTCTACAACTTGATTGAAAATTTTCGCCTATCTTGTTTCGTTTTCAAGATAGGAATTCTGATTTCTTCAATTCTTCGTTATACGCGCTACAAAATTTCTCAAACGTGTAACACATAGTTGTTTCCCTATTAGTAGACTCCGTTTTTGCAACTCAATCGATAGAACGAATAGAACACTTTAATCGATAATTAAAGGGATATATATAAGGACTCGTGAATAAATTCTGTATATAATCAGATTATAATTTGCCGCATGGGATTCTTTTAAACCCAAGATGTACCCTAATGTACAATGTAAGACGAAGAAAAATATATTTCATGAAAAATGTTGACATTCAGTTGGAAATTGTGGGACTTCATAAGTTATAAGATTATGGGAATAGGGCTCATTTTGATCTCAAGCATAAAGGGGGAAATTATTTTCTGGGAAGTGAGTTATAAGGACGCTGGGGAAAATTTTACTTTCCTTATAACTTGCGCTCAACCGTCTGAGCCTGTGGTACTCAAGAGGTACGCCACAGCACCCTGAGGCGCCTTATTGATAGTCGGGAGCACCATGGGGGTGGGGACGGACGCAATTATTATTTTATGTTCTAAAAATATTAAATATCCGAAAGTTTCGACTAGAAATTTTTGCTATGGCTTTGCAGTCACAGGGGAATGCAAGAAAATATTTTGTTTATCAAGAAAGCCTCTACGGTGCCCTTGACCATTTGAGTCAACCCAACCATTTAAGTCTACCCCAAATAGCCTAACTGTGTCTAACTGGCCTAACTATGGCGTAAATAAAATAATTAATTAATTGAAATGTGATGATAAATCAGTTTTCATAAAGGCTCCTTAAAGAGCTGCTCTGTGCTGCATAACCTTCTAAATTCCTTGCAGTGAAATATACAACCTACCGTTACTCTAAAGTACATTCATAATCATTCATAATCATTACATTCATTCATAATCATTACATTCATAATCATTAAACAGTCTTTAATAATAATTAGATTCATTTTTATTTTAGTTACTTGCAAATGTACCTCATTATTAAAATATGCTCATTATTAATTACAGTAATAGTATTTGCTATTTTCAAACAATGTGGGACTTAGAAAGCGAGGAAAAGAGGCAGACGAGCGTGGTCCGTGACATTGGTAGGTAAAATCAATTTTTACTATTCTCAACAGACATATGGGCATATAGAATTGCGCACATAGATTCATAGTGGTTGAAATCTTGTTGGCACATCTGAATAGTTGCACAAACTCGGCGTTGGTAACTACAGGGATCACCGGTAGATATCCCATTATTTAAGCTTTCACCTTGAGAATTTTTACGTGACCTTTTTGATCATGAGTTCTTTAAAGCTACTGCACATCTCTTAGATTTTTGTTCTCATCTTTTAAAGTATTTTCTCTACTGTCACATATTTTTTTGTTTTTCAGAAACCTGATCTTTCGGCAAACTAATCAGGTTTCTTCGGAAACCTGATTGGTTATACTTAACCCTCATGAGTGCATGTCGTTGTTTGGGTCTGTCCTGATTGTAAGTAGAATTGCTTCCCCCTTGCTGACGTTTTTCCTTAAGGTAGGCCCGCAGCGAAGCTTGCACCCCCTTGAGATTACGTCTGAGTTCAATTTCATTTATTGCTCATAAACTAATGTCTGCTTTAATCTCACTTTAGGCACAACTTTGAAACACCAGAAAACTAAACCACGTGTCCATGAAAAATTGTATGAGTTCCGTATTATAAACTACTTATTGATATTCATTTCTTATTGTTAACAATAGGTTAATATTGTTTTACAAAATAATTTGTTAAATTATATAAATGAGCATTTCATCTATGCATATCACTGTAGACACTGCTAAAACTAAATCATATTGTTATGACGGGGATTTAAATCATGGGATCTTTAGGATACAAGATTGACTTCAAATACCTAGATACATAATAATTATTTTAAATACCAATAATTGTAACAAGAACGAGGTAGAGTTAATAACTCTCCAGATATCTAACAATGTTACAGAACAACCGTAGAATATAGATACAATAAACCATCAATTAAATCATCAAAACTCATTAACAATGAAGAATATTATATTCTCAACACACATCTGTAATCATATTCACTGTTACTTGTGCCGTGACGAGATTTCTTAATCTCGCGTCACTTGTGTGTAAATTGTAAAATCTACATTATTCTTTAAACTTCTATATTTTATACATTTATATTTATATCGAATCTACTCCGGAACCCTCTTGTCTAATGTATATATTTATCATTTTAAATGCATTATTCCTTGTTCAGTAATTGTAGCCATATTCATTTAAAATATTATTTCTTGCACTCGAGGAATCCACGACCGTTATTTCAAGGTCATATATTATTCGCCTGCAAAAACGGAAGTTTATGTTCTCTCTGCATGTCTGGGATGACTCAATATTGTGCAAAGTTTCATTTGAATACATCTACCCTGCAGAAATATCAACGGCTGGAGCACGACCCTGGGAATAATTTTGAAAGTATGAAGACTTTTTATTGGTGGAGTGTTGGAATTGGGCTTCTTGGAGGTCCGATTCTTTGCGGGCCCAGAATCGGTAATTTGCATGTAAAAAGTGAGCGTGGGAATTTTCGGCGCGCATTCTCTCTCAGCTAACACCTTGAGGAACTCACGCTGAACTCGGAGTTCGACTCTCAAGTCGAACTACCGTAGCTCGTGGTCACGACTGAAACTCGCCGACTGCCGGATCCTGAGCTACTTCGATGCCGGACTGCCGCATGAAAGAATGAGCATCCGAGATCCCTTGAGTTCTTCTGTTCCCGAAATCCTGATGGTTCGAGTCCTGGAGCATTTGAATGATACCAGGCCCATGGTGGGCCAATGCTGGAACCCTGCCAGTAATTGTGTTTGCCGCCATTTCTTCGGAACGGGGAACAATTCTCCCCGTTGGGTAGTTGAAGTTGATGCTGCGTTTCGTATCTTCAGTGACCTAACTGGGGTTGAGGTAAGAATTTGATCGGATTTTTGCTACTGTTCGGGCGTAGTTGACTGGAATCGAGTTGTCGGACTGAGAAACGTCTTCGACGCGCCCCTGATTTCAATCTTCATTACCCTGATTTCAATCTTCATTTATTAAATAATTTCAAAGTAATATTCAAGTATATTTTAATCATCGGGATGGATTCTTTCAGTGTTGTTTCTCCCTTGTTGACCATACCATTAATTTAATCTAAAATAGAGAATCTATGAAATTATGTTATTATTAATTATAGTGAATTAGAATATTTGTTCGGCTAAGAGCCACTTGAAATCAGATAATTTAATGAACCCGTGTCCAGAGGAATTTTGGAGCTGATTATTCTTGTTATTCTGTCTGCTAACTCCATATTAATTTTGGCATTTAAATAAAGGAGAGAATTGAAATTAAACTTCTGTGTGTTTATTCAGTGCATTCTGTGTTTCTTGAAATTGTATATAAATGTGTTTACAGCGGAAGATGGTGTCCTTACAAGGTAAGGGTTTTAATTGCTTTTTTTGGGGATTTTGATTGGTAACAGGTCATCGGAGAATTTTACTGACCGACGGGAGGTATTTTTGAACCCGGGTTGTGAAAATTTGAGAAAGTTATGTTTTCCTTAGGCGGCCGTGCCCAGCGGAAATGCCGCTGTGACACTTGAATCAGACTTTGACAAATAAGCAATGCCATTTGTAACTGATTATTAGTATAATCCATATTTATTCAAGATTTATTTTTTATTCAAAAGTTATTCTACGAAGTTGTTCTTTATTCTCCGGCATAATTTGTATATTTATACTTTATTTATAGGCTGTGATATTTTTTATTCTTCTGTGTTATAGAAAGTAAACGTATTCGGATAAAGCTATGGAACTGAAAAACATATATTTTAAAGAGCCTTTACTTTTACTATTGATATTTATTTTAAAGTTAGTAGCAAACACTTTACTGTTTCACAAACATTTGTATTCCTTTTTTACAAATAGCATTTATTTTCTGTTTTTATTTAACATGCTATGTCACAGGTTAAACAAATTAAATATACTAATAAGCAAATTATTTATAGAAAAATTCATTTAAATGTGTGCGGTATTTTACGTCCTCACTTGAATATTTATCGAACTTGTCTAGTTAAGTATAAATTAAAAAAAACTACTACGTAGTTAAATATAAACATATTTTAAACGTTATGTGATTCACTACACGAAGATAATCATTAAATATCCGCCGTGATATGATTTAAAACTGTAACTGAATAATTAAATATTCTGTTCCATTCGTTATTTTCTGAATAATTAAGTGTTATGTTTCATACTTTATTCTCAACCTATTTTTATTATTGGTGAAATATGTTCTTATTTCTTTTTATTTCATAAATTACCATATACATTTTCAGTGATTTTATAGAAAAAAACAAAAAACAAATTGAATGTAACGTGGAAAAAAGTTAAGACACGACGACAATTTAATTTCTTTCTAGCGCACTTATTTCTTACGTTTTGCTCTAAAATGTGCTATCTCAATTATCCAAACAAAAGTTATGAACTTATAAATGAAATTTATGAAAGATTTTTCTGTTTAATTTAACCTCCGCTTAAGTTAGTTAAAGAAGAGAGTAAAAATGCATTTCGCAAAATAAATTATGGAAATAGTGCTGTTTGCATTGTATGTTACATCAGTGTTTATTGCCATTCCCTAAGTGTTAAATATTTCTGTTAATGAATTAGCACGGCCAGTGCCAAAAACTATATCCGCATAGGCGTGACGTATTTAGAAACTCGAAAACTTCAGGATCGGGAATGGAATGGAGGTTCGTTGCTGTAGATGGAAAATCAATGGAGATCTGATGGACATTTCGGTCGATGGAGAGCCAGTGTAATACTGTTACGAATATGTAGAAAATTTCATTTTGTTTTTTATGTATTTAAATAACAATACACAGCGAGTCTTTTCTTCTATTCAAAGCGAAAGCACCGTTACAGGCAGCCGTACCTATTACGTGAATGTAGGTTTGCCAGATTTTGATTTTCGGGCTGTGTTGACAGATTGGCGATTTATCACTAACTTGACGACTTCCCGAATGTACTTTCGGTATTTCGTTTATTTCCACCCAGACTGTCCGACCCACCTGAATGTAAGGTACCTGCTTGGAAGACAAGGAGAGTGCCATCAATTTTGACCGGAACCCAGTGGGGGGTGGGGGAGATATTCACAGTGATCGTACTATCCTTAGCCAGGCACCAACCTTATAGGACTTTCAGACCCACATATTGACGTGCCCTAACTCTGAATATAGAGACAGTTTGGGCAAGAACTATGTCGAAATAACGACTATTCCTAAAGATATTAGCCCTTTTGGTAAGTTTATACGGGTAGTATATAAAAAGAGTCATCCCTCAGTTGGAGTGTAGATGACTTAACATGAACTATGTTGAATTGTAAGATACGTCAGTGTTTTGAGAAAAGTACAAGCTATTTTTGCGATTTAGCTGAGTATTTAATAGCTGTTTTATTGCATCTGACAGTTATTCTGTGATCTCGTAAGATAGTTATTGAATTATTCGCTGTACATTTTTATTTTTACGCTTATATTTTTCATAAACATGTTAGTTATTCAGAAATGTGGACTCATTCTTGTATCCTGCGAGTACATACACGATTTGAGAGAATACTGCGGAACACTACAAAGGCCTATGGACAGTATGGCCAATAACCGTTCTCCCGTATCTCTGTCGTTACATTTAGGAAGACTGGTTTGCATCTGAACACATGCAAGGTTCACTTCAATAATATCAACTAGTTCTTTAGACAGATCATCATCTGGACAGCATTAGTCCACAGTCCGAGGTATATGAAGTCCGGTATATTGAGTCTTTACAATTGAGTCAGGACAGTGTAACCCAGGAAAATATTTTCAGTATACGAATGTTGAGATGAACAGGATGCTAGCCTAAAAAAATCTGATGTGGGCAGCACATGACTTTTCCTGCAAACTCACATTCAAGTTCTCCATATTTTTTTCAATAATTAATTAGGAGTTTAATAGCACAAAATAAAAGCCATAATTATTTTAAATGACACTGTCTCCTCACTTTTAATCCAATTTTCGTTTTCATTTGATAACTGGATTTATTTTCACATGTGGTGTAGCGAAAATGCGAAAAAACTATTTGTTTCCTTTAATAATTCATTAAATTGAGCTTAATTGCACAAAATAACCCTAAATTTGTATTTTTAATTCAATTTCTATTTTTATTTGGTAAGTGGCCATTTTCCTAAAGGCGGTATAAGAAAAATTCGAAACATATAAAATGTTTCAAGAACGGCTGACCCTAGTGTAATGGGGTTGGGTTTATTCTTTTCATCCGTAAAAACTATGTAACATTTGAAAATTTCGTAAAAATTTTGTAACATTTGATCTATTAGTTTTTCAGGTAGAGTGGATCCTGGCAAGTTTTGCGATCATTTCGCATGAAAAGGCAGGTTGTTTTATACCGAAACGTACCAAAAACTAATCAGCACCATAGTCAAACACAAGTGACTTACCAAATTTTACGAAATTCGGTCCAATAGTTTTTGAGTTAGAGTGGATACATACATTGCACAGGCAGATACACTTACAGACACACACATGCGTCCAGCTGAAAATAGTGTTTTCGTGTTTTAGAGGTCCCGAAACGTGCAAATCCGTCGAAAACTTGACTTGTGATTTTCGGCATGATTGCAATACTTGTCCTATACATTACCATGTATTGCAGGGAAAGTAAAAAAATAAAAATGTGGAAAGTCGTCCAGATCTGAAGCTTCCCTACGATTTGAAATATGAAGGAGGGTTTTGTAACGTCTACATGTAAATATAAAAGCAAAAATATTGCCCTATATTATATCAGTGGATTTAATGTTGTCTGTCTACACATTTATACTGTTCCATTGGCAAATATTTTAAATGTTCGTCACTCATATTTAGTTGCATTTTAACTTCTTCAATTGTTGGATTTTATTTTAAAATGTTATATTTATTTTCGAATATTTATAGAGCCTAATAGTATAATTAATTTTATAAAATAAGGCAAGAATAGTGTAAATAAAAAAACATAGCTCAGTTGAATATTTAAATATAGCGGTATTGAAAGTACGAATTTGAATTTTTAATACGCATCCAAAGATTTGTCAACTTTGCTCCTTTTAATTTTTCGTACTCTGATTAGAAAGTGTATTCATTTTCAGTACTTAAAATTTACCATCTAATCACTTTCATTTTATACAAATCAAGTAAACATACTTATACTTTCTATTCGCTTCATAAAAAGTATTTAAACAACGCTAACAGCATCTACTGACCGTGCAAATTCTTTTTCTCTCAATTAAGTTAAGAGTTCGTTATCTCAATTAGTTGAAGAGCAAAGTAGAAGAGATAAAAGGCACGAAAGTATTTCCGTTCGTTTTCACTTCACTTCAGTTTACCTAAAGTAGGTATAAAACATAAATATTTCCGAAAGAGTATTTCTGGAAACAAGCAAAAGATCAAAATTGAGGAAAGTATTTCACACTTTTCTATTGCAGTCAGGTTTTTTTATTGTTGCAAATTTAAAACTTACGTAAATATCCGTGCAATTGTATCTAAGGTGAAATATGTTAAAATCCAAAAGTGCTAATGTAATTTATGTGTAAGGATTAACAATTTTTTATACACTTTATTTTTTACTAGTATTTAAACATCTCGGGCACACACACTCTTAAAACATTAAGTTGCCACTTTGCTTTAATAAGTTTTATTTTATTTATTATTGTTTAGCGTTTAGCTTCGAAAACAGCATTCTTAATAAAAAGTGTCGCAGTTACGTTCTGTGTAAAGTTTCAGCTTCCTATGTCCCCGAAGGGATACTGGAGGATCAGGAAATACTTTTCAAAAACACCCCATTTTCTCCAATCTGAAAACATTTTTCAAAATACCACCTATTCTTCCTCCCATAGTAAGAATTAATCGAAATGCATACTCTGTCAGGTTCTGTCCCGTGGTCAATGCTACAAGTATGTAAATATTCAACTTTCTAATTCCCCGAAGGGCTTCTGGAAGGGCGGGAAATAATTTTCAAAAACACCCCATTTTCTCCAATCTGAAATTATTTTTCAAAGACACACCAATCCTTCCTGCCACAGGGGGAAGTGATCGAAAATCAGATTATGTTAGGTTCTGTTTCGTGTTCAATACTACAAGTGTAATCAGCTTTCTGGGTCCCCGAAAGGCCTCTGGAGGGTCAGAAAATACTTTTCAGAAACACCCCATTTTCTTCAATCTGAAGAGATTTTTCAAAATTCCACCAATTCTACCTCCCATAGGAAAAATTAAGCAAAATCCATACTCTGTTATGTTCTGTCCCGTGGTCAATGCTACAAGTATGTAAATATTCAACTTTCTAATTCCCCGAAGGGCTTTTGGAAGGGCAGGAAATAATTTTCAAAAACACCCTATTTTCTCCAATCTGAAAATATTTTTCCAAAATTCACCAATTCTTCCTGTTACAGGGGGAAGTGATCGAAAATCCGACTATGTTAGGTTATGTTTCGTGTTCAATACTACAAGTGTGCAAATATTCTGCTTTCTAGGTCTCCGAAGGTCTTCTGGAGGATCAGAAAATACTTTTCAACCCCCCCCCCCAATTTTCTCCAATCTGAAGATATTTTTCGAAAATCCACCAATTCCTCCTCTCACAGCAAGACGGGATCGAAAATTAGACTATGTTAGGTTCTGCCTCATGGTCAATTATCCAAATGTGCAAATATGCAGCTTTCTGGGTCCTTGGGGGACATCTGGGGGTCTGCAAAGAAAAACACATGTTATACAATTATTATATATATTCGTAATACAATTATTTAAAGCGAGTCCAGTATAGCATAATGTGAATCAAAAATAAAATAATAATGATTATTGACTTAAGTGTGTCAAAACTACATTGAACTGCAAGGCGCAAAGTGTGGACAGACGGTTTATTCTCTGGCTCCCAGATTTACAGGATCTGCGGTGCGGTAGAAAATCCCGTGTATATACATACACACATGCTCGTGAGTTTTAGAAATCTTCGGAATTGACATAAAATAGGGGAAAATTCACTTGGAATGCCCAAAAAATGTTTCTAGAACCTAAATTGTAGAAAATTATTGATGTATGAATTTTAAATGTTTTATATTCAAAAGTGCATATAATAAAATGTAAATTATGAAGTTGCTGAAAACAGCGCCAGATTCTGCAAATAATCATAATATAATAAGAATTAATCCTGTAGAAAATAGTAAACCTGGTAAACCTAATCTGGTAAAACATAAATCGGGGTCAAGTAAATCGGGGTAAAACATAAAATAACTAAAAAACTAATTCGAAATTAAAAAATACGGGTGTTGCGCCTACATGTGTTCTGAAGAACATGTGTAGCAAATTTTATGGTCATACGACGCCTACATTTCTCACTAAAGACTGGACAGTCAGGCAGACATATACAGACACAGACATCTTCCGATATTAAGTAAGATACCTATACATAAAACTTTATAGCAGTACGTGTATTCATCCTGAACCGTGGAGATTCTAGATCCGTGGTTCTCAAGCTTTTGAAACTCGCGTCACATTATTTCACCTTGTGAGATATTACGGCACGCCCATACACCGGCCATCCATTTGGTTACTCTATGTCTTCGGATGAGTCGGCTGGCCTGGGCTTTCGGCACGCCCATACAATAAGTAGCAGTGCTGCGTCCGAAAGCAAGATACTCTTCAGATTTTAAGAATTGAGGAATTATTATTGACGATTATAATTGATGATTATTACAAACGTCTGCTACAGAGGAACCTAAATATACCGCACTGGTTACAGATAAGGCATGATGTTCCTAATTTACATGTCTAGCTAATATTTTTGTCGTTTGGATTTACTTCGAGTATGCAGAGGCAAAATGGAAACTTCGTTTCGTCGTGTGATAAGCTGAACATTGAGAAAAATTGAGAACCATAAGTTACAACAATGCCCTTAAAATATTTTCTTTCACAGATGGCACTGGTTTAGAGATTACTTAGTGTTTGATTTCCGCAATCCTTTTACCAATACTACTGCAGGCACAAAAAATGTTGTTAAAAGTGGCAAAAGAGCTAGCAGAACTTAAGACTGATCGAATTTTACAATTCAAGTTTAGGGAAACAATGGTACTTTAATTCTGGATATGGGAAAAATAATTTCCTAGTATTATCAGAAAATACCTTATCTATACATATCAGTTTTCGACAATATACTCGAGCACTCAGGTATTTTCCACATTGAAATAAAAACCAAACATCAAGCGACATATTTCTGTTCACTGAAGGGGAAGAATGTGTAAGCGATTCATCTTATTAAACAATTCTGCAAAAGTAAACAAGCTCATGCAATTATTTCCCACTGAAATGATAATCATTCCAGTTTGTATTGCCACGGACGAAAGGACGATTAAACTATATGGTGCAAAGAGTACATACACGTTGTTAATATGACATACGTTAATGTTAAAACGGTGACTTCCGAAAATCATACGTTTTTCAATACGAAATTAATAGGATTATGAATTACTACACTGCACCACACACACTTATAAATCCGTGATCGTATTTTGCCCATTACCCAGGTTCACCCTCTTGTCCGGGAGTAAAATTCCAAGATGACCTGCCCGACAATTTAAATCAAATAACAACCGAATAAAATTTAAATCTATACCATGTAAGTACGTCTTCTTCGTCAGCTATAATTATACATAAATAATAACTACTCATGAGTCTTAATTGAACACACAGAATTTAATTTAACTGGAATTACTTTATTAATGACGTTATGTTTCAAGGAGTTAGACAAAAGCTGAAGCCTTATCAGACGAATGCCAGTGGACTCAGGCGCTAGGAGTTATTCTAAATGCCACCGGCCTTTAGCCGCAGTAATAATAATGCAAACAATAATGTCGATAATATGTGGCGAAACAGTAGTAATATAATAAATCATATTTATACAATTTGGTATGGTCATGAATATGGGGAGCAAGCGCACTCAAAGAGTGAAATTATTCTAAATATATTAAATTTTGAATAACCAGTCTTTAATGTATAGTAAATTTGAGTCACACTTCGATGAGTAAGAAATTGTACAGAAATAATCATGGGAATGTTGGAGTTCGTGGTAATGCAAAGAGCTTACCTCAAGTCACGATGTCAGCTGAACCTATTGATAATATCGTCGCTCCATATAATGGGTCTGGCACACCAGAGGTGTCTGCAGGAGACTCATGGCCCGGACAGGCTCGTCCAACATCACTTGCATCGTTTCCAAGGCGGAATCAAACCCGGCTTGGGCCTCGGACTCACCGACTCAGAATCAGACCCGACATGGTCCTCAGGTTAACAGACTAGGTATCGTCGCCATCATAAACGGACCCGGCATGGGTCTCGAGCCATAAGGCAAGGAATCGGACTCGGCATGGTCCTCGGAACAATCCCACAGGCAGCTTCGTCGTCATTAACGGGCCCGACATGGGTCTCGGGCACAATCGTCAGTATTTTCTTCGATCCGGAAGGACCTCAGATCATTCATCATCAGGCGTAGCAATATTTCCCAAGCTCACGGATCTCCAGTAATCAGCCTAGGTGCCAAACTCCTGAAATCCGACAAGAGCATCGAAAGTAAAACTGGCCAGAGCCGAACTACCACAGATAGCTTGGAAATTAAATCGGGGAATGCGCCCAGAAAAATTGTTCAGCTTGGTTTTATTCAATCGTCACTCGGACCTGTGAGAAAGATCCATCAACCCAACAATCATAAAATTGCCGCGCGAAATTCATTCTCACGGCATCCACACCAGCTGTCAATTAGTCCCGACACAAAGTCTCGCCGTAAGCAACATCTACCGCTTTTTCATTGCAGAACGAGTAAACTGTATATCCAACCTATACATTCACTTCCCTTTCCGCCAGCTAAAATGGCCTCGAAAAAAACGGAAAAAAACTCTTTAAGTGCACGATCGCTGGAAATAATACTTTTAAAAAGGCTTCAGATTGCGGTTAAAAAGATAGATATTTCGAGAATATAAATTACACTAATGCAAGACAAGAGGGAGTTCAAAGCAGATTTTAAATATGTTAAAAAGTGTTTATAAATATGCAGAACAGAAATACATTATAGAATTATGCGTTTTATACAAAAGTAATACGAGATCCCAAATCTCGTCATTACAGTATTACTTAAAACTTACTTGTTCCTCTTGTAATTATAAATATCGTTTTTAAAAATATTTCATACATGTTTTATAATTCCTCTTATTTCCCCATTTTAATAAAACTTTTTTATTGTATTTCTTGAAATACAGACCCTCAATTTTGCGATACAGTAATGTGCTGCGGCATACACTTCGTAAACCGTTGCCACAGATGCACTTACACATATATGGGCATTTTCCCAAACTGGTAAGAAATATGTCCAGGCGGTATTAAAACGCGTTTTCTTTCAAAATTGTGAATTGGACATTCTTGGAGACGATAATATTTTCTCCATACAATTATGTAAGAAAGTAATAATATTTCAGAAAGAAAAATACAAGATAATGCAAGTGATTGATGTTCATTTTTTCCCCTACTTGTTGAGTTGGAAAATCCAATTACGCTTTGACCACTTTCCTAAAACGTTGCAGGCAGTAATTCACTCATCAAAATTAATCTTATTAACAAAATTAACACAATTTTATCGCATTTTTATTGGGATCGTCCCTAAAGTAAATGTAATTCAATTATTCATCAGTCATTATTTCTTCATAATGATAGAAGGTTTTTTTTATTCTCCATAAATTATTTAAAAAGTAATGGCGTTGATTTTACTTTCGCTTAATCAGGTTGTCGACGACATGTTTTGGTAGGCTAAGCAGTTTTAAAAAGATTAAAAGGCTGTTTATTCTCATATTTACTTTATAAAAATCCTTATTTTCGATATATTTATATATGTACATATTTCAAATATACACCCCTAACATCCATTTTAAGTTTTCGTTCTGGCCTTAAAAAAATCCGCTGTGAGCAGCACATGACTTTCCTTAACGTAATGCAATGAATTTACTACTTTTACAGTCAAAATACAATGTATGAAATCCACGGAACTATGTTTTAATCGTTGAATTGCACACTTCGCGATATTTTGAATGACAACATGTAAAACTGTTTCAAAGTACCCAATTAACTTATATTTCGCGCAACTCTAAATAAACAATTATCAATAATGATAGCATCTTGAATAAGCGATATAGTCCATATATTATAACATTTTAGTAATTAATTCATCACTTTGGCATCATTTCCATTCATTCATTTAGCGTCAGTTTTGCAATTTTGATGATATTTTTGTCAATCTGGGGCAAAATATCACCAACTTGGCCATACTTTGCTAAATTATTCGCCAAGTTCGCCAAATGCTACAGCAAGTGTTATAGATAAACGGAGACAACAGCATTTCTTATATAATAGAAACCCATCGTATGAAGGATAACAGAATTTGCGATGCATTACTTCTCATATGAAGTCATTTTTATCAATTTGGCGACATTTTTGTCACTTTGGCAACATTAAAAATAGTAGCCAATTTGGCGACTTCCCACAAAATTTCTCACTGAGCGTTACGGGCGGACGGGTGGATAAATGAGTTATTCTTATTATCTACTCTTGTGTTTTTTCCAAGATATTGAACTTTCATCAATTAGTCGTCATTTTCATTGATTTAGCGTCATTTTTATCAATTTGGCGACAATTTCGTTAATTTGGCAACAATTTAAACATACGTCAAGTTGGCGACATTCCACCAAATTCGTCGCCAAAATCTCGTCAAGCATTATGGATGAAAAAATAAGTTATTTTTATAGTAGATAAATGACTATTGGCGTAAAAATACAAAAGTATTACCCAAAGTATATTTTCTCAGAAATGGAATGAACTAAAACCACGAGAATGATGTAAACAAATTTACCACATGATATTACATATGGAAAGTGAACATAATTTACAATAATTAATATTATTTTTTATTTTATATGATTTTTTTATACTTTTATTTGAAAAATGTGCTGTATCTCAAGAAGGGCTCATGCTAGCGTTTTAAAGTTTGTGCCAATCGTTTTCTAATAAAAAATTACATAAGAAATTACTATTAAGTAAGTTTCTTAAAAGTTTTGAATTTTTGATGATTTTTTCAAAACTTCACTCGAAAATTTATGGGGGGGGGGGTATGATCATGCGATTGTGTTTAAAAACAATAAGCTTCCAGTATTCACTGATTGAAATTTTTTGTACCAAATTTCATTCAAATCACTCCATTCGTTCGTGAGATATCGTCTCCACAGACTCACACACACACACACACAACCACATTAATCACCTCAAAAATGTTTGATTCGTGATCAGGGATGCTTGAAACGTGCTCTCCCGTCGAAAACTCGAATTCGAATATTCGACCCCGTCACAATACTTTCCTTATACATTATGTATGTAAGGAAAGTAAAAATCTGATTTGGACAGTATATGACTTTCACTGCAGACTCATATTTACGCTCTCTTTATTTTTGCAATAATTCATTAATTTGAGTTTAACTGCAAAAAATAACAGCCATAATTACTTTAACTTACACTGAATTTGAACTGTTAATTATATATTTTTTTTAATTTGGGGGTTCTGAACGTTTGATTGTGTTTACAAACAATAGTTTTCCAGTAATTACTGATTGTAGTTTTTGTACCAAATTTCTTTCGAATCACTTCATTCGATCGTGAGATATTGTTTCCAAAGTCTCACTGACACACACATACACACAGACATCACCTCAAAAGCGTTTGGTTTGTGTTCAAGGATTTCTTAAAACTTGCTATCCTGTCGAAAACTTGAATTCGAATTTTCGACCCCGTAACAATACTTTCCTTATATATTACACTACGTATTTAAGGAAAGTAAAAGTCGTAAGACACGAAAAAGTAAAAAGTCGAAATCAGAAAAAAAGAAATTGGACAAGAGACTAAGCAAAATGTGCACAATATAACAGAAAATAGATATAGCAAATTCTATAAAAACACACAATAAGAATCGACCTGTACAAACATATGTATCAAAATGTATACTGCATTGTACCTATTGTATTTAAGTTAGATATTATAGACGCTGTACTTAAAGTTTTGTAATTAATTTTACATTTCCTACATGTATCAAGAAAAATTTATGAAGAAAAGGGTTGTGACGTCGAAAAGGTTTATATTTATTTATTTGTACCAAATTCCAAGAAATTTAAAATTAAATCATTCATCTATTTAGCGGCCAAAACGTGACCCAGTTTACCCTCATACTACGCTATCTCAAAGGGGGCGGTTCACATTATATTTTTAGCCACCCAATTTAGAACAGAGCCTAATGAGAGCAGCAATCACAGGGATTGCACCCTCTATCTACTGACCTATCACCTCTCAGGGGAACTTTCGTCGGTAAGGATCGAATTCGGGTTTTCATCGTACAATCTTCTCACCTTAAGCTCTGGGCTATCTCGGTCCGTGACGAAAAGTTGAATTTCAGATTTCGACAGTTTTACAAGTTTTGATTATTCCCCATTTCGAATGGAATATTTTTTGGAATTTATGTGTGTATCATATATGAATCTGCACGGTATCTTTTAAACCAATTTATGCTATTTGTACGAAATATGAAACGATCAATTATTCTGTGATTATTGAAAACCAATTCAAGAGAACGCGATAAAAGAGTTAAAAAGCTCAATACTTATTAATATTATAATTACTTGAAAAATAAAAATAAAAAGCCCACCTAAAGAGTTCTCGAGGTATTGCACATTTTTTGGATAACTGTATCTAAGAATGTCTGATAAAAATTAAAATTCCCACGTGAATTGATATGTTATATTAAATATTCATAATAATACATGTAAATACATGATCGTAATACTAATTCATCCCGACGTCAAAAACTTTGCGTAAAAAGACAAATAATAATATACTTAATATGTAATCAGTTTCCTTATCACTGTTATGCATGTATATAGATGTGTTTACTTAAATCACAAAAAGCACTGTTTTTGATAAAAAAAAAAAATCTGATGTGGGCAACACATGACTTTCCTTATATAATGCAATGAATGTACTACTTTTACAGTTAAAAAAATGTTATTCTTATAGTAGATACTTATATGCTTTCCAAGATATTGAATTTTCTTCAATTAGTCGCCGTTTTCATTGCTTCAGCGCCATTTTTATCCATTTAGCGAGATTTTTGTTAATTTGGCAACAATTTAAAATGTCGCCAAGTTGGCGACATTCCGTTAAATTCGTCGCCAAATCTTGCCAAGCTTTACTGACGGAGAAATAAGTTACTCTTATACCAGATAAATGACTATTGGCGTTCAAATACAAAAGTATTACTCGAGGTATCTTTTCTCATGAATTTAACGAACTAGATCCACGAGAATGATGTCACCCAATTTATCGCATGGTATTACATATGAAAAGTGAACATGTTTCTCAATAGGAAATATTTTTTTTTACTTTATATAACTTTTTGATAATTTTTTGAAAAATATGCAATATCTCGAGAATGGTTCGAGTTAGCGTTCTAAAATTTTTGTCAATCGTTTTCTAATGAAAAACTACATAAGAAATGTCTATTTGCGTAACTTTATTAGCGGTTTTGATTCTTTGTCGATTTTTTCAAAATTTCACTCGAAAATTTAGGGGAGTTCTGACCATTCGATTGCGTATAAAAACAATAGGCTTCCAGTGTTTATGGATCGTGGTTTTTGTTCAAATTTTGTTCGAATCGATTCATTCGTTCGTTAGTTATCTTCTCCACAGACTCACTGACACACACACACACACATATTTTCACACACATACTTTCACACACACACACACACACACATACACTCACAGACATCACTTCAAAAATGTTTGATTCGTGATCAGGGATGCTTGAAACGTGCTCTCCCGTCGAAAACTCGAAGTCGAATTTTCGACCCCGTCTCAATACTTTCCTTATACATTATGTATATAAGGAAAGTAAAAAGTACAAGAAAGAAAACCTCTTTACAAAAAGTTATGATGTCGTACAATGATTTTCACCGTAGGTCCAAATCTGAACTTTCAGGCCTAGGATATATCCTCCTGTTGAAGATTCCTAAATCAGCGTTAAGATACATGAACATGGCATCCTAGACCGAAAGCACAGTTCCGATCCTTCAGGGACTGGGGGGGCAAATTATTTTGATTTTGAGTATTCACAATTTATTTGAAAATCGGTTGTGAAAGTATGTGTGTGTGTGAAAGTATGTGTGTGTGTGTGTCAGTGAGTCTGTGGAGACGATAAATGACGAACGAATTGTCCCATTCGAACGAAATTTGGTACAAAAATCGCAATCCGTAAATACTGGAAGCCTATTGTTTTTATACGCAATCGAATGTTCAGAACCCCCTAAATTTTCGAGTGAAATTTTGAAAAAATCGTCAAAAAATCAAAACCGCTAATAAAGTTACGCAAATAGACATTTCTTATGTAATTTTTCATTTCGATTAACATACATTTTAGAACGCTAACAGGAACCGTTCTCGAGATATTGCACATTTTTCAAAAAAATTATCAAAAAGTCATGTAAAATAACAAAAAAAATATTTCCTATTGAGAAACATGTTCACTTTTCATATGTAATACCATGCCATAAATTTGATGATATCATTCTCGTGGATCTAGCTCGTTCCATTCGTGAAAAAAGATACTTTGAGTAATACTTTTGTAATTGAACGCCAATAGTCATTTATCTGCTGTAAAAATAAACTTGTTTCTCCGTCCATAACGCTTGACGAGATTTTGGCGACGAATTTGGCGGAATGTCACTAACTTAGCGACATTTTAATTGTTGCCAAATTAACAAAAATTTCGCCATATTGATAAAAATTACGCTAAATGAATGAAAATGACGACTAATTGAAGAAAATTCAATATGTTGGAAATAATATAAGTATCTATTATAAGAACATTTTTTTAATTGTAAAAGTAGTAAATCCATTGCATTATATAAGGAAAGTCATGTGTTGTCCACATCAGATTTTTTTTCTTGTGTTTATATGATAAATATGCATAGTCCACCGTTATCTACAACGACCGGTTATTTGTGAAAAATGTATTGCCTTATAAGGTTATCTGGTCAGAAAATGTGATGTACATGCACATGCCACATATTTTCATCAGTTTCCTGCACATTTCTGCAAGGATTGTTGCGTAGTAAGTTCAATTTAAAACAAGTGTGTATTAAAATTCCGATAAAGTGAGTAAAATTTCAAGTTGCAAGAAAAGGCGACAGAAACTGAAAAGTATTACTAGTTAGTTTATATTTTGTTTTTACAGCGTTACTCCATTCCGGATCTTCACCCTGAAATAAATGTCGAAACATTCAATACACACCAATTTCTTAGAATAAATAAATAATATAGGCGAAGACTTTTTGGAAATTGATGAAGGTGAACTTTCTGAACGTGAAAATATATAATTTTAAAATGACAATGATCTATTAGACTCTGAGTGTGAGCCTACGTGTGCCTATAGCGATGATGAAGAGGAAAATAGTACGAAAATAATACTTAGAGAAAAAAAAAGAATGATATTGCGCTGAAGTTCTGAAGATGAGAAGGTAAAAATGAGCAGTATATCTCGATTGATCCCACTGTTGGGAAGAAATGCAAATTGGTGCTACATCTGGGAGAGCAGCACTTCATAAAATCTTCAGCAAAGAATCAGGTCCAACGGGATATGCAAAACGTAATATTATAAAGTATAAAGTGTAGACTAGATTTCCATTGATAATTGACTAAAATCTTGTTTAAACTCACTTTATTTTGATACTTACGAAATTTCATTAAATTTTAAATGACTTTTCATCTGCGGACATTTGATTGGTTGCATATTTACCATTCAGATTGGGTGGTGGTACCCACTCGTATGTGTTAGTATATACGGTATGCATAAATTTGTCATATTACTTCTTTATATTTTAATATATTTTAAAATACAATGACTAGTATGATTCTGATTTGTGCAGAAGAACCGTAGGAATAAAGCATCATTCATTAGAGTGCTAAATTTTATGGAAAATCAGATTGATAATTTCTTAGAGGGTATATTCACTTTAACGAAACACATGAGCGCACGTACACACACACACACATACATTGGAAGGAATTTAAAGTTTTCTTGCTCATAGGCAAGCTTTCACCTCCTCCCCCCGTCCAATACATTTATCAATTATTGTTTTTAATCTGGTTTTAACATGTATTTACAATTAGTTTGCTTTTAGATCCATCTTGATTTCTCATTTTGATTTTAAACTGCATGACAATCGATTATGATTTTCTGAAAATCACTGTTTTAGAGAATTATGCAGTATCATAACAGTGCATAATCACTTTTATGCACACCACTAATGACGAATGTAGCTTCCTCTACTTCTAAAGCAACTTCAGATTTAAAATCAGCCATCTTCATGGAATTTTCGAACACCGTTAGGATACTTTTCCCAAATATATACTAAGTATTATAGGGAAAGTAAAGACTCAAATTCCTGATACACGTCAAACGGTATTCGGTAACAGTCTTGCAAAGATTATACGACATTTCTCGGAAGATTCATCATTCATTACATTTCGTCTCATAAATCATCCTGTCTGTATAAGTCATATTTTTTTCCAGTCGGATTAGGCCAACGAGAATGTTTCATGTTCGATAATTTTCACCTACTCCTCACCGATCAGGGGACCTTTCGAAATTTATTGCCAGCGATGCCATTAGAAGTATTTTATTGCATCTTTCTCCGTCATTATACATTCAGTTATTCAATTAAGTGTTACTTTCCGATAACGCCGATGAAATAATAATGGGCTGAGCGGCGATCATTCGTCACGGTAGAAAAGAAGAGTGGTATAAGTCGAAGTTTCTTTACACATGCGTTTTCAACGGATTTACACGTTTCGAGCAATCTAGAACTATTTTAGCACTCTAAAACTATTCTACTTTCAAGTATTCTAGAACTATTCTACTTTCAAGTAATCTAAAACTATTCTACTTTCGAGCACTCAAGAACTATTCTACTTTCGAGCACTCTAGAACTATTCTACTTTCGAGCACTCTAGAACTATTCTACTTTCGAGCACTCTAGAACTATTCTACTTTTAAGCACTTTACAACCGTTTTAGCTATCTAGAACTATTCTACTTTCGAGCACTCTAGATATATTTTTAGAACTTCAGACCTATTTTACTTTCAAGCATTGTAGAAATATTTTTAGCACTGTCGAACTATTTTAGAACTCTAAAAATATTTTTAGCACTCTAGAACTATTCTACTTTCTCTTGAACTACTTTTAGCATGGCATCTGTGTGTGTGTGAATATATATTTCTGTGTGTTTGTCTGTCTGTCTGTTTGTCTGTGTTGTTACAGCGGTCAAAATTAAAATCTTGAACGCGTAACTAGATATCGCGTACCTAAGACTTGTTATTCTAACAGCAGAGGCAGATGGCAAATAGTGGAATGTGTTTTTGCTTAAGGCAGGGCCAGGTGCGATATTTTGATATAAACACCCCTTTCAGTAAGAAAGCACTTAACGCGGGGCGGCTTCGGGATGGAAGAGTCCCAGTGCTATAAAATATAACGCAAGAAAAGGGAATTGATTCCACTGCCTATAAATATGCCTTGCGCAAATTTAATAGAATAGGGCTTAGAAATCTGTTCGCAAAGGGGTCAGTGTGAACGCACAATAAGGGGAATACTTTAATGGCCTGAGGGAGCGAAATCTCCCACGACCATTTGAGATCGCCAGCAGCTGACGGACCCGCCAGATGGTCAAGGGTTCTAGAGGTCGTGGGAACGGGAAAATGTAAACAACAAGTCGGGTACTATATATATTGGCCCGAGAGGATATCAGTATCATTATCAGACTTATCATACGTAGACTAGACTCACATAGTTGTGGTGTGCAGAGTAGAAAGTTAGATGTGAATCTGTGCAGAGTCCCCGGAGCCCCTGCCGACAAGTGACGCCCCAGGTGCAGCCAAGAGCAGAGACCCCGCCTTAGTGAAGGTAAGAATTCTCATCCATAATGGGTTTTAAAACGCACTAGTTTGTTAGGAATAATTAGGGGCTAAGTTTCGTGACGCGATGTATTTAAATCACGTCTTTTTTTCTCTCTCTCTCTCTCTCTACTCCGCCATCCTCTTTCCTAGTGTAAGGAAAGGCCCGATCGCTGTCTAAGTAAAAACAATGTATAATATGAACGAAGTGTAGGAATAAATTGTTATTTTTAATTATATCATCTCTTTTTATTTAACCATTCACGCTTTACGCCATGTCATTGAAAATCAGAAAAGAGCCGCCAATCCGCGAAACCTTTACTTCGCCTATTGATGTGTCCTCCAAGTGGGTATAGGGACTGTGGCAGTATGTTAGCCTACAGAGTGGAGGGCAGCGGCGTAACACTGGTGCCGCGACCAGGATATTTTTTAATTCAAACCTGGGAGAAATTGTAAATGAGAATGGAAAGGAAACTTTAGGTTAGGAAAAGGATAGACTGAGGTTAAAATAAGGTAAGGGAAAAAGGGTTGAAATCAAATGAATAGCTATTGATATATAATTGCATGCAACGGATGTTTATTTATTATATGTATATTGTGTAATTTTATTATTTTATGGTAATGTGCGATTTATGTAGATTGTATATATGTACTGTATGTATTTACTGTACGAGGTTTTCGGTGTAAAAATGAGGGAGTAAGGATGGAAAGGAAAGATAGGAAAATTAAGTGATTGATAGGGGTATTAAGAAGGAACATGAGAAAGGGGATTTTACCTTGGATTACAAAGAAATAAGGGGATGATCTGATGAATTAAGGGGTTATGAGAGGATACTGTGGATTAGGATTATAGAAGTGTGAAATTTAGAGTGGGTAAGGGGTAAACAATTGTTTTTTTTAATTTATAATTTACCTGTTATTGAAATTTATGGTTGTTTATTTATGATTTTGTATATGACACTTGTGTGTAGACATTAAGAATGCAGGCGGAGAGTGGTGACAGGAGCGTAGGGGTCGGCCGTGCCCCGGTAACAAACACAATAGCGGGATTTTTAGGATTAATCCCTTCATTTACGGGAAGTGAAGAATTTTTAACACCTGCCCAGTTTATCGAATCAATTGAGGAGGTGGCGCAATTAGCGGGTTGGACTGATGCCGAAAAATTGCTAATAGCAAAAACAAAGATTAAGGGGGGTGCATCTGAATTTTTGTCAAATCATCACGATGTAAGGCAGGTACGAGCGTTCGAAACATTCAAAAAATATTTCTTGGAATATTTTGAAAAACAGCTCCCTCTTGCAGTCAAACTGCAGCAGTTTACATCATGTAAACAAAAGCCGGGGGAGTCCGTCAAACAGTATGCAGGACGCGTGAAAAATCTTGCGTTTGATTATTTACAGGGGGCAAATTTTGAGATCCCGGAAGTGGAAAGTATCGCGGACAAAACTAGGCTGTCCCAATTTTTGTCCGGCTTAAATGTGAAATTGCAGAGGGCTGTGCTATCTCAAAATCCCACGACACTGGATAAGGCAATTGAGGTCGCAATCCTCGAGGAGGCAAACGAAAGGATATGTAGCAGGGGGTCCCTCATAAATGCGACAGAAACAGATAGCGAGGGCTTACTCGAAGTGTTACTAGCGAAAGAACAAGCGAACGAAGCGCTGATAAACAACCTTCAGAAAAAAATTAATGATTTAGAGGTTAGTCGTCGGACCCAGGATAGAGAAATCCGGAATCAAACCAATAGGCCCCAGGAACGAAATTTAGGAGGGCGAGTAGAAGACCGAAGGTGTTTTGTCTGTGCAAAAGTCGGACATCTGATGCGCAATTGCACAGCCAGACCGCCCCTAGGGGCGGCAAGAACGACAGCTCCACGTTACGATCAGAATAGGGGTGGACAAGAGAGGGGTTTTCGAAATAATGGGGCTCAGAGGGGTTCGCAAAGGGACCGTTACCAGTACAATCCCAGGAATGAAACGTTAAACACGCAAGGGCGTCCTGGAATAAGGGGGGACAACAGGGCGCCCGCATATCGAAATTAGTGACGGAGAAAGGGCACGAGGATTTTAGTCTCCCAGTCATTTCCGCAAAGATTTCCGGAGTCCAGTTTCGGCTGCTCTTAGACACGGGAGCAGTTCTAACGCTGTTGGATAAGGAAGCCTTTGCTCGCATTAAAACGAGTTACCCCATGCGAAGATTTGGAATCAGACTGACAGCGGTGAATGGAGGGGAGGTCCCACAAGATGGGTTTTATGTAATGCCTCTACAAGTGGGAACAGGCATCATATCGCACCCCATTGTAATTACCACAAATAAATTGAGCGCCGTCTACGACGGCATAATAGGGGTAGATTACCTCAAAAGAGCAGGATTTGTGATTGACTTGAAGGAGGATCAGTTGGTCAACACACAGACGGGAGAAAAGGTAAACATTGACTTCTCAACCCCGCGTGGTCACACAATAGGCGCGTTCTCGCGGTCAACTCCTGTTATGGCAGAAGGGGGAAAAAGGGGGCGATTGTGTCAAAAGATACATTTAGCGGGAAGAGAGAGGAAGCTAGTGTCGGTTCGTAGCTCGTCGCCGAAAGTTGGGGTAGAAGGGAAGGTAATGGTCAATGCCCTCCCCTCGAAAGGAACACATAAAAGAGATAAAATTGAGGTCACATCAAAACCTACCATTGTAAATAAGACCGGATCGTTGCAGGTAGAAATTCAAAACCGGACGAATGAATCAATGATTCTAAATAAAGGGATGGTAGTAGCAAATATCGTACCATATGATTTAGTTCCCGAAGATTATATTAAAAGCGATCAGTCAGATCAGGGCCCTTTAAAGGAAACCGACTTTAACTTGACCGGGGTTGAACCGGAATACAGACAAAAATTGTGGAAGGTCCTTAAGGAATTTAGAACTGCGTTTGCGCGAAATTTATCAGACATTGGCTATTGTGAACTGATTCCATTCGAAATTAATATGGCAGATACCACCCCAATTAAAAGCAGGCCGTATCGAACCCCCTTAGCATTAAGAAAAGAGTTATCCAAACAAATTCAAGATCTAATGCAGGCGGGTGTTATCAGTCCGTCAAAATCTGCATTCAGTAGCCCCTGCCATTTCGTGAAAAAGAAATCCGGCGATAGTCGTTTAGTAGTTGACTACCGAAGGCTAAACGAACGCTGTATCATGGATAATTATCAGACACCACGGGTCGAGGATATATTTAGTGAATTAGCAGGTTGCCAACTATTTAGTACGCTTGACCTTCGGGCATCATACCACCAGGTAAAGGTCAGAGAAGATCACCGTGAAAGGACTGCGTTCATTTGCGAGGACGGACTATTTGAATATAACACCATCCCATTTGGCCTCAAGGCAGCTCCGGGATGTTTCCAACGAATTGCAGATGCTATTCTATGTGGGTTGAGGGAGCAAAAGATTTTCTGTTTTATTGACGATGTCCTAATTGCTTCAAATAACGCAGACGAACATCTCGAAAAAATTAAAATTGTACTTGAAAGATTTAGGAGTCATAATATAAAGTTTGCTCCGAGTAAGTGTGTATTCATGAGCAAATCATTATCCTATTTGGGACACACAATTAGCGCGGACGGCATTTCACCTGACCCACGAAATGTGTACGCAGTTCAGGATTTTGTAATTCCCAAAAACGTAAAAGCAGTCAGACGATATCTGGGGATGTGTGGGTTTTACAGGAGACATATTAAGGATTACGCGGAATTGACTAAACCTCTGACCGATTTGACTAAAACAGGGATAAGATTTAAATGGGGAACGGCAGAACAAAAGGCTTTTGATACTCTGAAAGCAGCGCTATTAGAGATGCCCAGATTAAATTTCCCGGATCCGGAAAAGACCTTTTTCTTAGGCTGCGATGCCTCGAATTCATGTATTTCGGCGGCTATCCATCAAGAAGGCGCAGACGGTACCTTACTCCCCATAATGTTCATGTCCCGTAAATTGAAAAGTAATGAGTTGGGATACTCCACCATAGAGAAAGAATTATTAGCCATCGTAGAGGGAGTGAACTATTTCCGGGTATATCTCTATGGGAAGAGATTCGTGATTACCAGCGACCACAGACCCCTTACTTATATTCTCAATATCAAAAATCCGAATTCAAGATTAGCAAGATGGTCATGCAGCTTAGCAGAATTTGACTTTGAAATCCAGTATGTAAAGGGAAGCCAAAATTTTGTCCCAGATTTTCTTTCTCGGGATGTTAATTCACTGGAGGTGACTGACAAAGTAGTGGCCGATTTAAAAACAGATCAAGAGAATGACCCTATGTTAAAACCGATTATAGAAGAGCTAAAAAACGGAATTTCCCGATTGCGAAAGTCAGACGACTCTTATTATGTAGATGAGTTCGGAATTCTAAAACATTACTCAAGACCTAAAAACAATGGTACTAGGGGAGAATACTTGGAACAAGTGGTGGTTCCAGAGAATAGGAGAGCAGAAGTTCTAGAAAAATGCCATGCAGGAATCTCAGGCGGACATCTAAGGTTTGAGAAAACCTATGATAAAGTGAGAAGGGGTTATTTCTGGCCTAATATGTATGCAGACAGTAAAAACTTTGTTCAGACGTGTCACGAATGTTTACGGAGAAGCGGTTTTAAACCTCGGGCCAAGGCAAAATTGGGACGTGTACCACTATGCGAAGTCCCATTTGAAACTATTGGTGTAGATATTGTGGGTCCCCTACCAAGAACTGAAAGGGGGAATAAATATATTTTGACAGTGGTCGACCATTTCACCAGATATGCAGAAGCAATACCTCTTGTCGACACAAAATCAGAAACCCTTATAAATATGCTAATGACACATGTATTTTCGGTCCACGGATTTCCAAATAAGGTGCTGAGCGATCGTGGCGCGAATCTGTTATCTCGCGATTTTGAGGGAATGCTATCAAAATTTGGGATTAAACATCTTAAAACTACAAGTTTTCACCCAGCTGGGAATGCAAAAGTAGAGCGCTTTCACAGAACCCTCGAAGATGCACTAGCAAAATTAGTAGACGATAGTCAAGACAGTTGGGACGTCTTTCTACCACACGTTCTGATAGCTTACCGAAGTGCCACCCACACAGCCACGGGAGATACGCCGTATTTCCTAATTTATGGAAGAGATCCGCGGTTACCGCATGATATAATTCAAACCGAACCAAAATACTCATACTTCCCATATGACGACCATGTTCAAGCTTTATGTAATAGATTACACCATGCATATCGGATAGTGCGCGAAAATAATTTAAAAGCATGTGAATTACAAGAGAAATACCGGGCTGATCGAGCCGTTAATAAAAATATCCAAGTCGGGTCAAGAGTGTATTTGTACACACCCACTGTTAGGAAAGGGCGGTCGCGGAAATTAGCAAAATTTTCGGTAGGACCCTATAGAGTCATTAAACAACTTTCCGAGGTCAACTTCGAAATCCAAAATATAGCAAGGCCGCGAGATACACAAAGAGTGCACATCGATCGTTTAACGCTTGCTTTGGATAGGAAGCCATATTTGGAATATAGACCCATTGAAAAGGAGGCGATTGCACCCAACGTAGAAGTAAGCGGGGACAATGAACTCCCCAAATCTTACCCTCCTCCCCCAGAGTCGGTCGAATCCGACGAAGAAACGGTATTTTATGACTTTCCGGTATACTTACCTGACGCAAGAATTGAACCGAGTGGGGATCAAGTCATAGTGCCTCCTGTCACTTCACGAAATATACCCAGTACGTCAACTGGAGCGTCCCGAACGCAACAACCTACTGGAAAAAGGGGCGATGCGATAGCGAGCGGAGGACCCGCGGCTAATTTACGACCCGCCCCCCCACAGAGAGTTTTAGGGATTTCCGTGCAGGTACCCGAAGCGCCCTCAGTTCCGAAAGTAAGTGAAATTCAGGAAGACGAAAATGACACATGGGTGTATCGCAAGATAATGGATTTGGTCAAACCGGACTTGAATGACGACTCGGAGAAAGGGTTTCTAGACAAACTGGCAGATAAATTGGCACAATCATTCGTGAACGCGTTGAGTTATAACGGAAAAGCTCGGGAACCTTCCGTCTTACACCAGCCCCAAGAGAGGTGGGAAACGTATGTTTAAAGGCCAAAGAGGTTAGCGGTCGTACAAGCGTACGAGTATAGTAAAAGGAGAAGTGAGAATGGTGATAAAGAAAAGGGATGAATGGGAATTTTGGGAACGTGTCGTTTAGCATAAAAGGAAAGGAAAACTTATGAAGAACGAAACATAAGGGGTAGTTCACGGCGATATAGGAAGAGGTATTATTTTTTTTAAGTAAAGTGTTATATGAACAGACGTAAGAAGGGTGAATGTGGGATTTCAGTTATTTATGTTGGTATCGAATGATTCGGGACGGAGAATTTAGATGGTTAACGAGTAAATAAAAGGGATATTTTGGAGTCAAAGAGTGCAGGGTTACGAATGGAGGTTAGTGAGAACCGGAATAGAAGGTATTGGATCATAGAAAATATTTAGCTTATGGGTATTAAGCGAGAGGAAGAGAAGATGGTTATAGGAATGCAAATTGGAAGGGATTGAGTTTAGAAGGTATTAAGAGTATGAAGAGTAGTGATAGGAAGACAAGATTTTTTTTAAGTAATGCAAAGTACGTGATGATGAGCGAAAAGTGTAATTAAGAGATGACATGACCAAATGTTAATGATGGCTAATGAATGGTTAAATAAAAGGGAAAAGGGATGGGAAAACAATTGATTAAGGTTGACAAATTGTAATCTTTAAAATGTTGAAATGTTTTTTTTTTATTATTATTTAACACAACGCAATGAACAAAAAGGAACGAGCGAGTAACGGAAACTGTAACGGGAGAAAATCGTGGCTAATTAACATAATAATGGAGATTAACAAGAATCTGCCAATTTTTTTTTTGAGGTATTTGAGTGGTGACCCTGAGAAAATGTGGGGTCATGTTTGTTAAAATTATGAAAGAGATAAATGATAAGGGAGCTATAAATATAATTCATGATGAGCACTAACAATATTTGAGTGTAAGTTTAAGTTGAAATGAATGATCAAGATTAATACCAACTAGTCAAAATGTTAATATTAAAATGATGGCTGGGTTACGACTATAGGTCACTGAGTATATCAGTAAAAACATTTCTGTTAGTACTGGGATACCTAAATGTTAATAAACGAGAAATTCTTGGCTTAGAATCTGAATATTAGTAATGAATGGTGGCCAAGCATTGAGAGGAGTGTAAATAAATGATTACTGGAATGTGTAAATAGTAATTGTAGGTAAGGCAAATCGGAAAATTATTATGAGCTAAGAATTAATATTAAAGGTTTGCCTTATGTAACTTAAGGAACATTAAATTAATATTTAAATTGATAACGCGAGTTATAGAAGTTTAATTTAAGATTAGGAAAGAGGAGAGTGAATTATATACGTTTATATTTAGTTATATAAACATATATATAGATAATTGTTGATACAATTAAACATTGATTGTAACGAAGCATAAGACTGTTAAGACTGAGTAGTAGCTAGCGTAAGAATATGAAATAAGAAAGTGAAGAATGTACGTGAATATATGCGAATACGTATGAGTATATGTAAATACGTATATGTAAAGTTAATGAGCATAGATAATTTGACTTTGTAAGGACAAGTATTAGATTGTTAATAATAAGTATGAACTATATAAATATATATATATATATATATATATATATATGATGGTAATTTCAAGTATGTTTTTGTCAAATATGAATTGGATAGATGTAAGTTAAGAATATTGAAATGTGAATTGGATAGATCTAAGTTAAGAATATTGAAATGTGAATTGGATAGATTTAAGTTAAGAATATTGAAATGTGAATGGGATAGATTTAAGTTAAAAATATTGAAATGTGAATTGTATAGATTTAAGTTAAAGAATACTGAATTAGGAGTAGAGAAAATATAATTATGTATATGTAAAGATACGTGTGTGAGGTTATGATGTTAATTATGTATATGTAAAGTTTTATGTGTGATTTTATGATTTTATCAAATGGAATTGTGTAATATAATGTAATAATCAGAGAGATAGAGAGAGAGATCCGTCCACGAATTTAGGAGTATGCTACTGAATGCTCCTAGGTATAAGTAATCCTAAATTTTAAAAAATTAAAATGGGGAATACCGGGTCAGAAAAGAAAAAAAAAGAGTTATTGTTGAATGGTAAATGGATGAGATTTCTTACTTTAAGTGTGTATAACAAAGGATCAGACCCGTTATGTGGTCATAATCCTTATCTTTGTTCATATGTTAAATTATATAAGTACTGAAATGACTCTTGACTATTTTGCTTATAAATGTGCACAGGATCAATGATCATGGTGTTGAACAACAATGATCAGACTCTATACTGCGGCGCCCGAGGAAGGGGTGAGTGCAATCAGTTACGATTTTCATGATCACGGGAGGAAGAAGTGCTTGGATGCTATCAAATACCTGTCACGAGGGAGCTAGAGGCTACGCCTGTTCAAAGACAACGGTGTTCATCATTACTACGCACCAGCCCGGTGGTAGTAGCTCTCAATTTTCAGAACTATCGGATGTATTCGGAAATAGTGACGGTATGTTCCATAGTTCTAGATGAGGCGGTGTCAGTGATGTTACGCCTGTGCCCCCTGGCTAGACTATAGTTCAAGCCTACTCAACTTGTCGGCCGGGGCGCGTAATGGTGCACTTCGAAGTGATTAAAGTGTCAACCCGCGCAATTACGTTAGACACAAAAGCACAAGTAATGACCGTACACTTCCATAGTGAAAAGAGGTGCATTCAAGATAAAATCTGTTTGCAAGCACGAACGGTGTCCTCATGCAAAGTTATAAAATTTTGCCTGGATGAAGGAGCAACTGACTTGGCTCCTCAAAACTATTCGGGATCAGGATACCAGAATACAGCGTTAAGAGAAGTGAAAGGATGGTGGAACTTCCAAGCATTCGCTGGGACTGTCGGATGGACGGTGCTAGCAAAAATCAGTGCTTCATTAATCACCGGACTATTCATCCTCATCTTCGTAGTTTCGACTGTGATTTCCGGATGTTGCCGGAGAATGTGATGAAATCACGATGAAAAGACAATATAAACTTTCAGCGTAAATGCAAAACTGTCCAATTCATTGTATATAAAACCTGTATATATATTTATATCACTCTTTTTAGTAGAATCTTGAGCTCCTCACCCCGGGTAAAAGGTGGAGAAAGGGTGGACACAAAGAAGCAGTCACCCGTCATCGGTTCAGCAGAATATGGACCTCTCTTTGCGGGACCAGGAGGAAAGACGAATGATGAAAGACGAATAGAAAGAGGTTCTTCCCCAGACTGGAAATGAAGAGTGACAGATGAAGATTAATTGTATACAGGTAAGGGGATGGTATTGAGCGATGGGAGAGAGAGAGAACTTTTATCAACGAATGGCTTCGTCGATCGTTATTTTTTTAAAGGGGAACGGTGGACTATTGTTACAGCGGTCAAAATTAAAATCTTGAACGCGTAACTAGATATCGCGTACCTAAGACTTGTTATTCTAACAGCAGAGGCAGATGGCAAATAGTGGAATGTGTTTTTGCTTAAGGCAGGGCCAGGTGCGATATTTTGATATAAACACCCCTTTCAGTAAGAAAGCACTTAACGCGGGGCGGCTTCGGGATGGAAGAGTCCCAGTGCTATAAAATATAACGCAAGAAAAGGGAATTGATTCCACTGCCTATAAATATGCCTTGCGCAAATTTAATAGAATAGGGCTTAGAAATCTGTTCGCAAAGGGGTCAGTGTGAACGCACAATAAGGGGAATACTTTAATGGCCTGAGGGAGCGAAATCTCCCACGACCATTTGAGATCGCCAGCAGCTGACGGACCCGCCAGATGGTCAAGGGTTCTAGAGGTCGTGGGAACGGGAAAATGTAAACAACAAGTCGGGTACTATATATATTGGCCCGAGAGGATATCAGTATCATTATCAGACTTATCATACGTAGACTAGACTCACATAGTTGTGGTGTGCAGAGTAGAAAGTTAGATGTGAATCTGTGCAGAGTCCCCGGAGCCCCTGCCGACAAGTGACGCCCCAGGTGCAGCCAAGAGCAGAGACCCCGCCTTAGTGAAGGTAAGAATTCTCATCCATAATGGGTTTTAAAACGCACTAGTTTGTTAGGAATAATTAGGGGCTAAGTTTCGTGACGCGATGTATTTAAATCACGTCTTTTTTTCTCTCTCTCTCTCTCTCTACTCCGCCATCCTCTTTCCTAGTGTAAGGAAAGGCCCGATCGCTGTCTAAGTAAAAACAATGTATAATATGAACGAAGTGTAGGAATAAATTGTTATTTTTAATTATATCATCTCTTTTTATTTAACCATTCACGCTTTACGCCATGTCATTGAAAATCAGAAAAGAGCCGCCAATCCGCGAAACCTTTACTTCGCCTATTGATGTGTCCTCCAAGTGGGTATAGGGACTGTGGCAGTATGTTAGCCTACAGAGTGGAGGGCAGCGGCGTAACAGTGTAATGTGTGTATCCAGATAAGGTATAAAACTAATTAACCAATTTTTACAAAGAAATTGGTAGGCAAGTTATTTGTGAGTGGTGCTCATTAGATTTTTGTAAAATTCAAAAAAAAAAAAAAAGAACCAACTTTTTTGCGAAATGATCCACAAAAATCTTCAAAATCTAAAATAAAAGGCTACATATGCTCAAGTGTATCAATAAAATACTTATTTTATACGTAACTTTTGACAACGAAAATAATAAGACCAACCACATAATTCTAAGACTAATCGTTCAAAGATATATATATATATATATATATATATATATATATATATATATAATTATTAATAATTTCAAATATACCACGTAATGGTTTTACACATGCATTATTTGTCTTTGACTGGTTTACTCATTTTTGAAAATTCACCCATTCTTATCACCTCACTTTCCACTAGGCCTGAGTCTGATACTGTTTGCTATTTTCGAATGACTATTTTCCACTTTCCTGAGTCCTATACTGTTTCCTATTTTTGAGGGTCTCCATGCATATTATGTGTCGTTCAAGTGTATTCATTCCGGTGCCCACTCGCATTGACGAAGTGAGGTGAAATGCTCAGTCACTAGTTTATCTTACACGTGGTGCTATGCTTTTGATTTCGTGTTTCAGTTCGAGGAGGTATTGTTTTTCAGATTTGTATAATTCATTTGATTTATTTTTCTCCTTCCACTAGCCAGTAGACAGTTCCAATGGTGTCTATAGTTAAATACTATCGCCATTGTCAGAAACTGGCTATTCTATCGGTTTTAATTCGAATTGTATGGCTGTCCTGATGAGAATGCAATTTCGAACTAACCGCCATTTTTTGTGGGGTTTCAATTGATTGTTATCTATTCTTAATCTCTTATCTTAAGCTGATTGTTATTGCCTATTCTCATTTTTGCCGAGTTTTATTTTTATTTATTTTTATATACTTTTAATTGTGATTTTTGAATCCTAATATTCTTCTCATCCCCCTTTCCATTGTAGTGATATGTTACCTTCTCTCTTTATCCTTAGCCTTGGCCTATAGTTACTCATTTGTAACAGATATGCTAGAGATGGGTTTTTTTGTACATACAGTAGTTTATGCATTATTTTCGATTAAAATCCTTTAATTTATATATATATATATATATATATATATATATATATATATATATATATATATATATATATATTTGCATTTTTACAACATCGTCTTTAAAAATACTTACTCTCAATAGCCAAGTAAAAAACGAAGATTGAAATAAAACTTTCGAATTATGTGTCTTTTCAAATAATTAGACTGGTTATTTTATGAAATTAAACTTAATTTAATGAATTATGAAAGAAAGAAATCGAAAATAAATTTGATGCCGTGGGGACAGCCATGCGCTCTCCACATCAGATTATTTTGATTGGAAATCTTCTAGTGGGGCAAATATTTCACCAATACTGAAAACATTTTTCATTATCTTCAGATTTTTCGATTTTTCTCGGCTATAACCGAAGATTATTATATTATATACCTCAAATGTTGTTGTCATGGTTGTGTTTTCATCTGAACAAAAAAATTGGCGGTGGCTGCATTCTGAGGAGCTGAAATTGTTTTGCGACCTTTCTCTGTGGGGTGTTTGTTCTCTTTGAACATATTCTCAAAACAGTTAAAAAAACAACAAAATATGAACCGCATTTGAAAATATTAATATATCGGAATTATAAAAAACTATATTTACACAATTAAGAACCCGATCTAAAATCCAATAAAACTACTAATACTTTTCTATAGCCAGTACGTTTAGTTTTCAAGATACAAGCATTGAAAACTTTTAAAACACAAAATATTCAAAATTTTTCATATAAGACAATTTCTCAAAAACTATAACAGATTTTAAAAGCAAATTGTCGATCGAAAAACTAATTATTTACTGATCATTTTCGTCGCTTACTATTTATATCTATTTTTTACAGTTTAGAAGCAATTTTGGATGCAAATAAGCAAAAGGAAACTAAACATCGCTCGGACAAAACCTTTTTACTTTTTTACAGAAAAATAAATTCAAAATATTAAAATATTTAAATTAATTTTACATATCCATAAACAGTACACAATTTTTGATACACAAGCACACATTGTTTAGATATCTATCTCTTAGGTTTGGAGATTTAAACGTCCAAATTGTTCACATTTTAAAGAAATATCTCTTTTCCACCCGATAAACCCACCATAGACGTTACATAAAAAGCAAAAGCATTAATAGTTCAGGCGAATTTGAAAGATAACGGAAATAGAACCGATTGCGGAGACCTTTCCGCCATTTTGTTTCTAAAATATTCTTATTGATTAAATAAATGTGAACCCATTTGACACCTTTACAAAGAATTAAAATGAATTAGACAACACATGAGAAAATTAACCTATATAGGTTTGGGGTTTTTATTTTTAGTATAAAATTCTGAACTGACGAAACCGAAGACGTAAAAAATAATTTGAAAAATATATATTAAAGGACTATGTTCTGTAAAGGCATACGTTACAATCATGCTGATTAGATTTTGGTCAGAATTAGCAGTACTGCCTCTTCTTTTTTTAAATTTGACAAAATAAAATACATATTGTCATGCAATACTAACTTTTTAACTCATGACAAAAATTAATAAAAACATTGCGATATATTGTGACTCTAACTTATGTAGAAAGCACGAGATGAGCTGTACAATGTCCTATTTTTCAAATAAATTCCCAAAATTTTGAAATGTCAAAAGTAATAGAAAATGTTAATTTTCGAAACGAGTGTTACTAATGGCTTCTTTGTAACGAAATTTTATCACAAAACACATAAAATCACACCATTGCAAGGATATTTTACTACCTCTGAAGACAAACGGCATCCCATGGAGGTGAAAAGAAATAGTTAAAACCCCTTGTTGGAAAAACGCCAAAATCGTTAGAGACATTAATTTAGGTGGCGTTAATGTACTCAGACATTGTATATACTGTTTCTAATAAAAATGCTTGTATTGCTTAAATAATACTTCTTTAAACTGTTCATTTTTCAGAAATAAATCATTTGTGCAGAGCAAATTACAGCTCAAGTAATAAACTATACTCCTATGTACTCTAATTACACTTCCCTTCTGCTTTATTTTTGTATTGATCTATTTTGTAGCCTATCTAATAACAAAAAGCTTGATATGTCTACGCATTTAGAGGGGACTTTAATTACAAAATAATAAAACATATATACTAAACACTAAGGTTCTCTGTTGTCCCAGATGAGAATAGATGGGATCGGAAGAACACTAGCAACAACTGGATACAATCTTCATTATGGCATTTTCAAACTTTTGTTTATAAAAATTTTAGGTCCTTCCTAACTCCCATCTAACATCCAATAGCAAAACTAGACTATTCGGGGACGTTTCAAGAGATAAGTTCGCGTTCTTATTACATATAACAGCTCTCATGGGTCGATTTCGGACTTATATACTCGTCAGCATGGAACAGCTTTGCTGTCATCCAAGATATCTGCTATTCCATGCTGACAAAGGCACAATAAGCACGAAACCGGTACATGGACGCTGTTACTTGCAATATAAGCTCAACCTCAACTATTTTAAGTTTAAAAATATGTTGAAGAATATTTTTTTGTTTTCCTTGTTAAAATTCCTCCATGTTCTCGCGCTAAACCACTTGTCTTCTGATCCCAACATCTCACGTCTGCTTAAAAAAAGTTGCCACCTCCTAGCTTACAAGTGTGGATCCAAATAACGCTTTCCTGGGTGATAATTGGTTTATAATTGGGTGTGAAAACTCCCTTTTTTCCCTCTTGCGCAATCACAGGTTATCCCCGCAGGGAATATAATCAGGATTGATGATGATAGTTTGGTCTGTGGTGAAAAAATGCCCCGGAAAAATTATAGAGTGGTAGTACCTGATCTAAATGAGTCTCGGCTTTCTTTTCAGTCTCACCGCCATTACCATGGAAAATGCGCCATGATACAATTTTAAGTCGTTAGTCTTTCTTTGTTGTCGCCTGGGGAATTGAGACGTGTAACGTAATCGTGATCTCTGTGCTGCAGTACTGAGGTTTTTGGCGAGTTCGAGGCTGTAATTTCAAAAGAATCCGTCTTAATGTGTCAGTGTCGGCCCCCATTCTAGTAAGTCAGTTATCATTATTAGGTAATGAAATTTTATTGAAATCTGAACTACTAAATTGTTTGTATATAACAATTCAAGATATCTCGGTTGCACTTAGGATATTTGCTAATCGAGTTCCTTTCTTACACAATAATTTTCAGTATGTTATAATTCATTTAACGTATCCACTAATAAAATGAAAAATAAATGTTTTATGTGAGCTTTAGTTTACAAGATTATTTTGTAAAATATTAGTTTTGCTTCATCATTCTATAGAATACAGCATAGTGAATATTCTGATTTCAGATTTTAATTCCAGTATATGTGTTAGGACCTCCCGAACACGTTTTGACTATTTTTAGCTTCTTGTCAGTCAGTCTGTCTGTCTGCCTGTTGTCGATTTCTTGTGTATACAGCAACTGCCTCAAACATTAAGTGATTTTCGCCAAACTTTATATTCGGCTTTGAAAATGAAAAATTCCGAAGTTGTTTATTCAAGTGAAACTTTTAACATGGCAACTTAATGCAAAATTGGACATCCACATGCATAAAAGGGTTCAAAATAAAGCTATCTATGGCTAAATGATCACTGAACTCATTAAATTATTATAGTGAAAATAGCCGCAAAATACAAATTTTTGTTCGTAAGCGTCATAGTGTTACACCCGGTGGTACATTGTTATCTCGGTATCAATCAAAATAATTTTCAACCTTTTAAAAATGAAGAGATGTGATTCAGCTGTGAGCATTTGAACCAATGATACAGTTTTTTTTTTAATTTTGTTTTGTAAAATTTACTAAAAAATTGCAAGTTGCTTAAAAATGAATTCTGGTATGAAAAAATCGAGTAGAGCCGTACTCTACTTAATTTGAATAATATATCTGCTTGTAGTGAATCAGTCAAGTTGGGTTGACTGTTCTTCATATGTTTGTATTGTTACACACTATTTGAAAAACTTTAAAAGTCAAATAGTTACTAATTTCAAATAATTACTAATTCAAACAATTATTACTTTTAATAATTACTAATAATTACTATTGTTCAAATAATTACTACTTTCAAACTAAATGTTTCTTATATTGTACATCTGCTTTATGTTGGCGAAGATATTTCAAACTCATATTAAACTAGCCAACTGTGTGTACACAACTGAAATAGAAGTGAAACGGTATGGGTATATTTTCAGATACAGTTATACACTTTTATTTTGGCATATGTCAATTCAATTTCATTATTTTCTTAAACTTAGTTACAAACGGGATCAGGACGTTTCATTATTCAAATCTGCACGGGTAGATAATTAATTCTTATAGCGTGAATAGAAATTTTTATGCTTCTTTTTAGGATAATTACATCAAATATTTTAATGCAATTTTTGGAATAGCAAAATCATCTCGAAAGTCTACAGAATGATGCGCATATTTCAAATCATGAGCAACATCTATTCTATCTATTTTTATCCATATAAAATTAGTAAGTTATGCTTCTGTTTTACCTGTTTATTATCTCAGCTTCGAAGAATTTACCTCTTTCCTTTCTGTTGGAATTATTGTGAAATTTATAAAGAAAGAAACTTCCGATATTAAAAATTTACTGCAAATTGTAAATTTTAAGCTTTTTCATATTATAAATTACGTACGAAGAAAACATATACTGCGAGTAAAAATATATAATCTAAAATAGAGTTAGGAATATGAAACATTTATATGATTTTATTATCTGAATTTTTATCGTTAGTAAGAGAAAGATTGGACTATTTGTTTATTTCTGTGAAATAAAGTCTATATAATTTAATATTGTTACGAACGTATCCTCCAGGAATGTGGGTGTATACGCAGAATACAAGAACGGATCCAAGTTTCTGGATAAATTACGTTTATTTATGAGCACAAAGTAAACATAAACAATATACAATCAAACATCACTTAAAAGGTCTACTAATTACACAAAATAAGCGATAATATTCTCAAAATGCTGGCGAAAATAATTTCACATAACAGCAAATACTATTCCCAAAACATTGACAAAAGTCAACGTTCACTGTAACTCGTATATTCTCAACTTGTCAATTGAACTCTCTGATGCAGTGATGACTCTTATTAATAGTTTTTAAATAAAAACTTCTTGAAATCTTTGTGAAAAACCCAGACCACACGACTGACCCGAAGGCTTACAGTAGCTATTTGTGTGGCAGGCTTGAAATCTTTGTGAAAATAATTTCGCAAAACAGCGGCTACTATTCCCAAAACATTAACAAAGGTCACAGTTCATTGTAGCTCGTATATTTTCAACTCGTCAACTGAACTCTCAGATTCAGTGATGACTCCTATTAATAGTTTTTAAATATGAACTCTATATCTCAAACAATAATCGTTCTATCCAGAAGCGTCTGGAACATTCCGGAAGTCGCAAAATGTTGCCAAATTGACGATAAATCGCCAAATATAGCAACCCTTCTTTTAACTGGGAAATAATGGAAACCCAGGGCCCACGTCATCCTGACGTCATGGACAGTGTAAGGCTCCTCTATATACAAGCTGACTTATCAAGCATATTGAAGCCCACCATAGCTGGAACCGCAATCCTTTAGCATTAGCTCTATTCGTATTTTCACTTTAGGAAATATAATTGAAATGATTATGGGTGGTTGTTTTGCACCGAACTACTCTAATCATTCTAGAAAGGATTTTAGGCTATTTCGCTTTCCTAGAAATGAAGAAAGAAGAAAACAATGGCTAACAAATAATTGGATACCCGATACTAGAGCATACTTGTGCGAGCTAAATTCTACAATATTCTAATTGAAACTTCTTTTTTTATATAAAGTATTTATTTTAAACACTCATTTTACAATCTCTGTAACTGTAGTATGGAACCCTGTGGGATTCAATATGCTTGATAAGTCAGCCTATAGTAGAGAAGCTCTAGACAGTGTTTTCTTCGCCTGGCCTTCGAGACAAACGAAAGAGTAGGCTCCAAAGGATATATTGAGCGTTCTCAACTATATTTAGAAAAATAAAAGCTACACAAAGAATATTGCCAAAACAATATGTATTTGCAAATAGAAATAAAAATGATAATTATATAAAACTTAAAAGTTAGTTGTAGCCTATAGTTACTTTAAAAAAACGGAAAATAAACACTAATCCGGATAGTCATAAATTCGCAACATTTTTTATACTTTATTAAAAAGTCCCAAATTAGCCACGCTTCAAAATTATAAAAAATTGGTTTAACTAGGATACAGATATTATCTTGATTAAAGTCTATAACAATGTTAAAACTTGACTTTTCATGTTTTATGTAATGAAGTGTCTAGACATCAAGCACTCCTTGCTCTGAATACATAAATCATAATTTGTGCTTTACATGGGTAAGAACGACAGATGCTGATCAATTTATGAAGAAAATACATTATAAACATATCAGGAAAAAAAGAAAATCCCATGCACTTTTTATTCAATTAGATTAAGGTTTCAGTAAAGGAAAATGTCGGCGTCTAATAAGTTCTTGAAATAGCTCATTCATATCATGTTTATAGAGTTAATATTATTAAGAGTGGGTTTATACATTGTTTAATGTGCAGAGTAAACTTCGACTATAAAGACTTGCATTTTCGTCCCAGTAGCTAGAGTGTCATTATAGAAATCTTATTATTATTCGGCGCTTAATTATAGAAAGCGACGAGACTTTGCAATATACTACGTAGTTAAAGCTCAAAATTAACAGATAATGTACAAACGTTACTTAACTTGCATCAGAAAAAAGGAAATGCTATACATTTATTGAGATTTACTTTTACATGATTCATCAAAGGTAGGACGAATGTTAGTATTATTTCGTATATTAGTACATTATTTCGTAGGTGCAATTCGCTCATACCATGACAATTAGACCTTAATATGAGGTTTGACAATTTATTGGCCATGGACATAGATTTATTTGAAATTTCAAGAATTTCTTTCCTTATATACATAATGTATAAGGAAAGTATTGTGACGGGGTCGAAAATTCGAATTCGAGTTTTCGACGGGAGAGCACGTTTCAAGCATCCCTGATTACGAATCATCTGTGTGTGTGTGTGTGTATCAGTGAGTCTGTGGAGACGACATCTGACGAACGGATGGAGCAATTCAAATGAAATTTGGTACAAAAATCATAATCCGTAAATACTGGAAGCCTATTGTTTTTAAACGCAATTGATTGTTCAGAATCCCCCAAAATTTTCGAGTGAAATTTTGAAAAAATCATCGAAAAATCAAAACCTTTAATAAAGTTACGCAAATAGACATTTCTTATGTAATTTTTCCTTAGAAAACGATTGACATAAACTTTAGAACGCTAGACTGCACCGTTCTCGAGACATTGCACATTTTTCAAATAAATTCATCAAAAAATCCCATAAATTAAAATAAATATATTAACTGTTGAGAAACATGTTCACTTTTCATATGTAATATCATACAATAAATTGGGTGACACCATTCTCGCGGATCTAGCTCGTTCCATTCATGAGAAAAGATACTTTGAGTAATACTTTTGTATTTGAAAGCCAATAGTCATTTATCTGCTATAAGAATAAATATTTCTCCATCCATAACGCTCGGCGAAATTTTGGAGACGAATTTGGCGGAAAGTCGCCAACTTGGCGACTTTTTTAAATGCTGCCAAATTAACGAAAATCTCGCCAAATGGATAAAAATGACGCTAAATCAATGAAAATGACGACTAATTGATGAAAATTCAATATATTGGAAAGAATATAAGTATCTATTATAAGATTAACCTATTTTTTGCTGTAAAAGTAGTAAATTAATTGTATTATATAAGGAAAGTCATGTGCTGCTCACATCAGATTTTTTTACATTTTGAGCGCAGTAAAAAATATTACATATGATGAAAAATGTGATATAATTTTTCTTTAGAAGTCATAATGCTTTATACAGCAATACTATACTCAAAATAAATAACAATATAAAAACTTTTTAAAAATAGTCATTTAAATTACTAAATATTTTTAATGAAATTTACCAGCGGACCTTGCCCTCTAGCAGTCAACAAATATACAGCAAACAGTGTTTGTAGTAATCAACTTTTTGGATATTCTGATGAAAAAATTGGACATTAGATTTTTAAATCAGATTTTGGAAATCAGATTTAGAAATTCTAACCTCTTTCTGACCGATGCGTGGATTCAAAACTCGTAAAGCGGCGACATTCGGTCCAAATTTGGCTTGAGTGGGCCCATACAGAATAAAGAGTATAACGTGAATATTTATCAAAATTGGACGCTAAGATAGTTCCCCTTTCAAGGCGCCTCTTACTTTTAGACGTCTCGTTCCCTCTCCCACACACCCTTTATAAAAACTAAAATTTAAAAAATCCCCTCAACCTCCCTGGAAGACACTACATAAAAAATATTTGTTTTATGGCCTTTTCAATATGAATTGACTCTTGTTTAAGCAAAATTAAAATCGTAATAGCTAATTTTATAGCTAAGTTATTAGTTATTATAATATTAGTTATTATCTACGTTATTATCTTAGAAGTTATAAGATTTGAACATATTTTCAACGCTTGAAAATATGTCCTTTTATGTATGTAAGAGGGAAATACGATAACTGAAAAACAAATATACGGTAATTGACAAACAAATATAAGATAAGTGAAAAACAATATATGGAATGTTATGTGTTGATATATTATATGAAATGCGAACAAGAGAATTTTTTCATTCGCATAATTAATACAAATCAATAGAATAATTATTTTTTTGATATTACTTCTTTTAAGAGTAATACATTACTTTAATGAGTTAATCTTGGGGTATATTTTTTTCTGTATCATCAATAAGCATTTTTCCCATTTCAAAAATATTACAAGATAAATATGATGTTTATTTACATTGAAGCACATGAAATAAGACAGATTTTTCAAACTATTTCGAAAAGATAACTAAAATGTCTGATTACAAACTCATCACTTTACTATATATCAAATGTGGATATTATCAAATGAATTAAAATAGTTTTTACTTTCCTTATATACATAATGTATAAGGAAAGTATTGTGACGGGGTAGAAAATTCAAATTCGAGTTTTCGACGGGAGAGGACGTTTCAAGCATCCCTGATCACGAATCAAAATTTTTTGAAGTGATGGCTATGTGTGTGTATGTGTGTGTGTGTGTGTATGTGTGTGTGTGCGTGTGTGTATGTGTGTGTGTGTGAAAGTATGTGTGTGAAAGTATGTGTGTGTTTATGTCAGTGAGTCTGTGGAGACGATAACTGATGAACGAATGGACCGATTCGAACGAAATTTGGTACAAAAATTACAATCCGTAAATACTGGAAGCCTATTGTTTTTATACGCATTCAAATTCAGAACCCCTAAATTTTCGAGTAACAGTTTGAAAAAATCGTTAAAAAATTAAAACCGCTAATAAAGTTACGCAAATAGACATTTCTTATGTAATTTTTCATTAGAAAACGATTGACATAAATTTTAGAACGCTAACATGAATTTTCCGAGATATTGCACATTAAAAAAAAATATCAAAAAGTCATATAAAATAAAAAAAAATATTTCCTATTGAGAAACATGTTCACTTTTCATGTGTAATACTATGCGATGAATTTGGTGACATCATTTTCGTGGATCTAGCTCGTTCCATTCATGGAAACATATATTTTGTGTAATACTTTTGTATTTGAACGTCAATAGTCATTTATATGCTGTAAGAATAACTTATTTCTTCGTCCATAACGCTTGGCGAGATTTTGGCGACGAATTTGGTGGAATTTCGCCAACTTGGCGACTTTTTTAAATGTTGCTAAATTAACGAATAACTCACCAAATGGGTAAAAATGACTCTAAATCAATGACGACTTATTGATGATGACGACATGGAAAATGACGACTCATTAACGAAAATTCAATATCTTGGAAAGAATATAAATAAATACTATAAAAATAATCTTTTTTTTTTTTGCTGTAAAAGTATTAAATTAATTGTATTATATAAGGATTTTTTTATGAATATTGAGGTATATTTATAATGAAATACAACAATAATATGTCACAGTCAGGTTTACTTATCCGTTTATTACATTCAGCGACCACCTGTTAAAGGGCCAAGTTATCAAGATTCAGTGTGTTATCGCTACCAAATCTCAGTGCATTATTTTATCCACATGTATTGATAGTTTCTCATATAGTTCACATTACGCGTGGAAACGCCACTGATTACGGTGATATATCTACAGGATCGTATAACTTAATGCATGTGATTGTTATAATATAATTTCGCATTCAGTGATCTGTCAGAGAGTGTTAACAGTAGGATCATTTGCAGCGAGTTCGTATCTCTATATTGATCCTACAGTAAATGCTGAGTTTTACATGGTAGCAAGTTGTAGGGGTAATTAGGGATTTTAAACGTGTACTTTAAGACAGAATGTTAAGTTTAGTCTTTCTCAAACATTTGTATATATGCCCCTTAGGTATGGACACAGATTGGAATGGGCAAGTATTCATTTTTACTTTCCTTATATGCAATAATGTACAAGGAAATTATTCTGAAAGGGTCGAAAACTCCAATTTGAGTTTTCGACTGGAGAGAACGTTTCAAGCATCCCTGATCACGAATCGAACATTTTTGAAGTGGGGTGTGTGTATGTGTGAGTGTGTGTATGTGTGTGTGTGTGTGTGTGTGTGTGTGTGTGTGGAGGCGAACGAATGGACCGATTCGAACGAAATTTGGTACAAAAAATACAATCCGTAAACACTGGAAGCCTATTGTTTTTATACATAATCGAATGTACAGAAGCTCCCTAAATTTTCGAGTGAAATTTTGAAAAAATCATCAAAAAATCAAAACCACTAATAAAGTTACGCAAATAGACATTTCTGATGTAATTTTTAATCAGAAAACGATTGACATAAATTTTAGAACGCTAGCATGAGCCGTTCTCGAGATATTACACATTTTTAAAAAAAAATTATCAAAAATTCTCATAAAATAAGAAAAAAATATTTCCTATTAAGAACCATGTTCACTTTTCATATGTAATACTATGCGATACATTTGGTCACATCATTTTCGCGGATCTAGCTCGTCCCATTCATGAAAAAAGATACTTTGAGTAATACTTTTGTATTTGAACGCTAATAGCCATTTCTCAGTTCATAACGCTTGGCGAGATTTTGGCGACAAATTTGGTGGAATGTTGCCAACTTGGCGACTTTTTTAAATGTTGCTAAATTAACGAAAAACTCGCTAAATGGATAAAAATGAAGCTAAATCAATGAAAATGACGACTTACTGACGAAAATTCAATATCTTGGAAAGAATATAAATATCTACTATAAAAATAATCTATTATTTTTACTGTAAAAGTTGTAAAATCATTTCATTATATAAGGAAAGTCATGTGCTGCCCACATCAGATTTCTTTTTTTTAATTTTCTTGTATTTTTAGTTAAAACTACATTTTTATCTGAAAGTAAATAAAAGGCATAAGAATAGAAATATGACTTTAAAAAATAATAAAGCATTTTAATAAACATTCGAATTATTATAAGTAAAAAAAGAGAGACCAATCATGCATAAAACATTGATTATGAAACACTTTCCAACTGAAATACAAAATGCGATACATTCAGTGGTGATACTTTATAATTATCACAGAACTACGATAATTTATTTTGCTTCAAAACTTCAAACTTCATAAAAAAAATTAACTTTGTTCAACTGACATCATCGACATATAAACTGCCTGGTTATCTATGTAAAAGCAGAGAATATTTCATTCATACACTTTTTTCCAGACTCCAGAGTTAAATAATTTTGTAGGAAAAAATTTCAGCAATTCCTATACAACTCAGCTTTACAATCACTTATTTACGTTATGCATCCACTAAAATTAGGCTTCGTTATAGAAATAATCAAAGTTTGATGATCATTTAAACTAAAAAATATTGCAATTCCGTTGGTACAGAATATAGATGCACAGAAATTATGCAAAAATGAAGAGGGTTTAGGAAGGATGCAACACAAAATGTAAATTTAAAAGAACTGTAAAATTCCCGATTCTGACTCTGTGAAAAAAATGGATGACATATTTTGTTTTGAAGTGGGACACGTGATCTCTACATATTATATGGGTGCAATTATTATTACTCTCCTTATATACATAATGTATAAGGAAAGTACTGTGACGGTGTCGAAAATTCGAATTCGAGTTTTCGACGGAAGATCACGTTTGAAGTATCCCTGATCACGAATCAAACATTTTTGAGGTGATATCTGTATGTGTGTGTGTGCGATAAATTTGGCGAAATGTCGCCAACTTAACGACTTTTAGGAATTTTGCCAAATTAACGAGAATCTCGCCATCTGAATAAAAATGACGTTAATCTATCAAAATGACGACTATTTGTCGACAATATAAGAATCTACTATAAGAAAAATCTATTTTTTTTTACTGTAAAAGTAGTAAATTAATTGCATTATATAAGGAGAGTCATGTGTTGCCCACATCAGATATTTTTAATGTTTATTTAAAAAAACTACCAAACATATTTTGTCGAATTTTTTTTTACATATTTCATATGATAATTTGAATATTTTCAAAAAACTTTCGAAGTAATTTGTGAATTATAAATTTGTTTAAAAAGTGTTTGAAAAATTAGATCCCATGGGGTTCAATGTATTTAATTTCTTCAACTCGAGTTCAATCCAAAGTAATTGGATGGTATTACTTATTTACATTCCCATATGTACCACTGGCCGTCTCAACAACATACTAAAATTTCATTCAGATAAAATCATTTTACAGCAGTTATCGTGCGAACGGACAGACAGACAGATAGAATGAACAAAGTCATAAACACTTTCCAGCTAGTAGGTTGTAAAGTGTTAGTAAAACAAAAGGCAGTAATTATTAAATTAAATTGTACAATTTCGGCAGTTTATGAGACTAGTCCAAACAGAGATAAAGCTATTTTAAAAAGTTTTCGAACAATTGTTAGTGAAATAAAAAAGGCAATAATGTATAAATTAAATTTTATTTTGTTGCCAACTTAGGAATCCAAACAAAACAGCCTATTTCATATCTCATCTAAATGCAATTTACAAATGATTAACATTTCTTAAAATAGACGATTAGTGATCGAATTCTTGGACTTCAAAATGTAAAACTAATATATAAAATACTTGCTCTTGTGAATAGGACGAACTAGATTAATGAAATTGATGTTAACAAATTTATGGCATAATGCGGCATAACAAAAGGTAAAACATTTTATAATACTTACTACTTTTCAAATTCTATGTACCTTTTGAAAATTTTATTCGAAAAACGTGCGATATATTGAATGCTGGTAAGACTTAGCGTTTTAAAGTGTGTTTTATTTATTTTCTAATGAAAAATCAAGGACGAAATGATAATATATGTATCATTATGAACAATCATGATCTTTCATGATTGAATTAATTGTCATTATTTGAAATTGAATTTGAATTTGAATTTGAAATTTAATAGAGTTCCAGCATTCACAATCTGTGATAATTCCACAAAGTATTTTTCGAAATTCTCCATTCTTTCGTGAAAAATATCTTCAACCCACACACGCAGTAACATACATATATATACGCACACAGTAACATACATATACACACACACGCAGTAACATACACACACACGCAGTAACATGCGTATGCACACACGCACAAATTAACATACATACAAACACACGCACTTGTATCTATACACACACACAAACAACTCCTCAAAAATGCTCCATTCGATTTTAGGAATGTTTGAAACATGCCCTTTCGTCTAAAACTTAATTTCGAATTTTAGACCCTTTTCCATACCTGTCCTATGCATTGTACTATCTATGAAGCGTACGAAACTAGCGGGTATCGAAATGTTATTGATTTTGTTTTTTCCACAGAAAACAGGAAATTCTCTGTAAGAATCAAGCGACCTCCATAAATGTTTGACATTCTTATATTTATCGGTAACTAGAATGATTCCATTGACTTTTTACCGAGATTAAAAATTAAAGAAATGTTTAAATTTTGACTTAAAAAAAATCGAAAAAATCGAAATCCACCAGTTTGTAGAAAAAGTCATAGGTTACAGAAAATGAAAACATAGTTTTATCTCAACTATTTTTACCAGAGCTTTTGATCAGTTGAAAATGATTGCTCTCTAAAGTAAGTTCTTATATGTAATCGTTCTTTGAACGCCATTTAAATATATCTCACCGAATAAATACCTTATACGACATTCTAAAGTATACAATACAAGCAAAACTTTTCGAATATTTCCCTTTCTTTCACAAACAGAAACACTTTTACAGCAGTAAAATATTTCAATTGACTCGAAATGTGGAAATACACCCCTTTTTCCTGGTTTCGCAAGTAAATGCGGATATGCATATATTTCAAAACTCAGTCAGTACTTCGGCAACCAAAATATATTTTTTTTTGCTTGTTTTATAAACCCACAAATCGCACCCAGAGGGAAGAGGGGGGAGGCGAAATGAGAAAATAAAAAGGAAATGGGGCTAAAAATGTGTGTTTGCTTTAACGTCGATATTCTTCCCGACGGTCTCTGAATATATAAACGCCCAAACAAAACTTGAAGGTTTAGAATATTTTTGGAAATACGCTTTTCTAAAAGTGATATGAAAAGGTGAAAAAAGTGAACCGATATGAAAGAGGTAAAGGGAATGATGTTTATACATTCGCATGATAGTCACGATATTTGTTTCTATATGATTTTATGTATCGAAAACAAGTATTAATGTATAAAATAAACTTACATAAAAGTTTAATCTATAAATAATACAATTCTGCATGATTGTCTGAAGTATTATATGGAATCAAATGCTCTTCTTAATTTCCCTTTATAATAGTATAGGGTAGTACATGCTAAGCCTTTTATAATTATTTTTTACTTTTTCTGCATTTCAAAATAATTTTAATGAACACGTTATGTCCTGCATGGTAAGCATTTCTATGGCGAAAGGCCTAAAATATTTATTTAAACTGTCGATTTTGTGGAGAAATAAATTATCAGTGCAATGCAAATTATTAGTGAAATCGTCTATATAATAAAAGGCAATGTTTGTGTGTGTGTGGGTGTGTGTGTTTGTCTTATACACTATACTTTCAGCGACCGCGCGTCGGAGAGCTACGAAATTTGGCAATCGGAGACCCGGGGGGGAAGGCGGAAAGGGGACACGTGAAAACCGATTTTTTTAAATTTTAATTATTTTTTTTGTTATTTAATGTTTTATGCGATTTCGACCGTTTTTTGCCATTTTTGCCCTTTTTCTCCACGATCCGGACGTCGTAGAAAAAAACAAATCACACCACCGGAAAGAGCAGTCAATTGCGAGTAAACATAGATAAATTTCAAATCTCAGGATCAAATTCTAATATTTTTAAAAAGTTTAAAACAAAAGTCACTTTCGGTTAAAAAAAAACAACTTTCGTTTTTAAATCCTCCCATCGTAAAAACTACTCTTAATTTCGACTAATAATTCACATTTTTAGAAAGGTCAAAGATCTGGCATTCTTACAAGTCCAATCTGGTCAAGAAATAATGAAAATTGCCCGCAGGATCGCAATTTTAAAGACGTCATGATTTTATATTTATCGGCAATCCGCTAAGTTCTTCAACGGCATTGTCCTCCTCGGCACTTGTTTTTTAGCCGTCTCCATGGAGACCACGCTTTCGGTTTTAAATGAAATAAGAGCTTAGCATATGTATTGGATACATCTGGTGAAATTATTATATTTATATAATATTTTAAATGGATATTTTAATTTATGGATATTTTAAATGGATATTTTAAATAATTTAAATGATTGAATTATGGTGGTTTTAATTGCGGTGATATATTTGAAATTATTATATTTATGGATTGGTGGAACGATATGGATGATTGATAGAACGATATGGATTTTTTAAATGGATATTTTAATTTATGGATATTTTAAATGGATATTTTCATTTATAGATATTTTAAATGGATATTTTAATTTTATGGATATTTTAAATGATGGAACGATGGAACGAGGATGATGGAATTAAGAGCTTAATTATAAAATATAAATTAGCGAGCGGGAAGTTAGCGCGCGAGAATTGAACTCGGAAGGCCCGGGTTCGATTCCCGCCACTGACACGGAGTACGATCAAGTTAAGCATATGGGTCCGTAAGTCTTTCCGAGAGATTGGTGGTAGGGGAAAGAGGGTACGGTCCCTGTGGATGCTTCCCCCACTGGGTTCCGGTCTAAATTGGACGAATAAAAAGAAAGTTATGGAGATTGTCGCGGAGGCCGCGGTAGCCCAGTGGTTATCGTGCGGGAATTTCACACGGTAATCCCGCTTCCCGGCCGTCCAAATAGCTGCTCTTAGTCCTCTGGACGAGTCGGACGGTCTGGGTCTTCAACACGGTAATCCCGGCTTCGATTCCCGCCACTGCCAGAACTGCCGCCATATTCACGCGGAGTACGTTCACGTTAAACATGTGGGACCGTAAGAGCTTCCGAGAAGTTGGTGATAGGGGAAGGAGAGTACGGTCCCTGTGAATGCCTCCCCCACTGGGTTCCGGTCTAAATTGGGTGGCACTTTCTAGCCGTCCAAACAGTTACCTTACACCTTTCTGGTGGGTCGCGCCAGCGAGTTTGCCACGGTCAGAATTTTCAAGAGTAGCGAACAGGCTGGTCGCCAAAGGCAGCTAGTCTTCTTAAATAATAAAAGGCAATGTCTGTGTGTGTGTGTGTGTGTCTGTCTGTCTGTCTTATACACTATACGTTTCGCGACCGCGCGTCGGAGAGCTACGAAATTTGGCAATCGGAGACCCGGGGGGGAGGGAAGGGGACACGTGAAAACCGATTTTTAAAATTTTAATTATTTTTTTATTTATTTAATGTTTTATGCGATTTCGACCGTTTTTTGCCATTTTTGCCCTTTTTTCTCCACGATCCAGACATCGTAGAAAAAAACAAATTACACCATCGGAAAGAGCAGAGAATTTGGAGTAAAAATATATCAATTTCAAATCTGAATTTCGATTTCTAATATTTTTTAAAGATTTTAAAACAAAAGTCACTTTTTGCTCAAGAAAACGATTTTTGGTTTTTAAATTCTCGCATCGTAAAAAGTACTCATAATTTCGACTAATAATTTACATTTTCAGAAAGGTCAAACATCTGGCATTCTTACAAGTCTAATCTGGTCCAGAAATAATGAAAATTGCTTTCAGGATCGCAATTTTAAAGACGTCATGATTTTAAATTTCTCGCCGTTCCGCTCGGCGTGACGCTTCGTAATCTCCCCCGCTGAAGCAGGGAAGGTGGTGGGTGGGGACGTCAAGGTGGAGGTGACGTCACGGTTCTGTATATGTATAGCGATGGGTGGGACAATAAGAAACCGAATTAGTTTTTACTTTCCGTTTCCCGCGCTTCCGATTTTAAATGAAATAAGAGCTTAACATATGCACTGTAGAAATTATTATATTTATATTTTAAATGATGGAACGATATGGATTTTTTAAATGGATATTTTAATTTTATGGATATTTTAAATGATGGAACGATGGATATTTTAATTTTATGGATATTTTAAATGATGGAAAGATGGATATTTAAATTTTAGGGATATTTTAAATGATGGAACAATGGAATGAGGATGATGGAATTAAGAGCTTAGAGAGCATATGGTCATTTTAAATTGTAAATTAGCGCGCGGGAAGTTAGCGGTAGGCCCGGGTACGATTCCCGCCACTGCCAAAACTGCCGAAGTGTTCACGCGGAATACGATCACGTTAAACATGTGGGCCCGTAAGCCCTTCCGAGAGGTTGGTGGTAGGGGAAGGAGGGTACGGTCCCTGTGGATGCCTCCTTCACAGGGTTCCCGTCTAAATTGGGTGAATATAAAGAAAGTTGCGGAGGGCGAGGCAGCCCAGTGGTTAGCGCTCAGGAATTGCACTCGGTAGGCCCGGGTTCGATTCCCGCCACTTCCAAAACTGCCGCCGTGTTCACGCGGAGTACGATCACGATAAACATGTGGGTCCGGAAGTCCTTCCGAGAGGTTGGTGGTAGGGGAAGGAGGGTACGGTCCCTGTGGATGCCTCCCTCACAGGGTTCCCGAAAGCCCAGACCATCCGGCTCGTCCTTGGACTTAGAGCATCTGAATGAATGGTCGGGAAAATTGTTGTAAGCGGAGGCCATCCGCCATGGTACCCTACTTCAGCCCGGAACAACCAACACCAGTTTATTTTAACTAAGAAAGGGTGGTTACAGCGTTATAGGATTGGGTAACAAATATTACAGCAGTAAACAGGAGCTGTATTCTGGTTGTTGTTGTCATTTTTCCATTATTTAACTTGTTTTAACATAATTGATTTTCTGGAGTATTTACAATCATAATCTGTGGGTAGACGTCACACAGATATAAAAACTTTCAACATAAAAGTAACGGGGACAGGGAAGGACAGGGAAGGTGCAATCAGGAATCACACAATGAATTGCACAACCGACAATAAAACAGGACAACAGAACGGGACAGGATCAGGCAAACAAGAAAAAAAAGGGACACGGGACAATTACCCTGGATCAGAACACTGATGAAAATATAAAAAAAAAATCAAAGAGGGGAGATTTATTGATCACAGTCAGTTGAAAGCAGTGTGACAATCAATCTGATCATTTAACTTTGTTAGATACCTCTCTGGCCCCGAGAATACAGTGTTTCAGTTTGTTCAAGAGTATCTTATTAGAGCAGACGTTGGAAAACCAAGTCGCGGAGAGATTCATAGGAGGTTTTTTTAGATGATAATCTTTTGTGAAGGGGCAAGAGAAGACATAGTGGTCGACATCGCCAAAGGCGTTACAGGGACAGTTGGATGTTTTTTTATGTTTAAAGAAAAAAAGGTAATCTAGGAAAGGGCCGTGACCAGTTACAAAATATATAAGGAATTTATTAAAAATTTGTAATCGGGGATTAACAAAGGGAAGGTAAGACAGAATGCGGGCAGGATCATGGTTTCGTGGTGATCTATAAGAGTTTAACAGAGTTTGCCAGTCTCGAAGGAGAAAAGTTTTACACAAATGAGTAAGATAGGAGTATGGGAGAGGGATAGAAATAGATGTGCCAGATATAGTAGCAGTTTTAGCATGGGTATCCGCGACTTCGTTTCCCAACGTACCAGCGTGGGCTTTTACCCACTGTAAATTGATTAATTTAGAAGCCGAAAGAGCAACAAGTTTAATTTCGTGAAGATATTTTGATTTATTTTTAATAGATTTAAATGCCAAAATGGAGGACAGGCTGTCTGTAAAGCTGTTTACTTTCTGATTGTTGTCTATAGCCCATTTCATGGCGAATTGGATAGCAGTGATCTCAGCTTGAAACACTGTATTACCCTCTCCAAGCTTATAAAGGTGGGTTTCTTCAAGGATTTCATTTTTGAAAACACAGACAGAAAATCCTGTATTGTTATCAATTTTAGATCCGTCTGTGTAAATATGGATGTTAGAAAAGGAGGAGGGTTCAGATGTTTGTAGATAAACGATGCGCTGGGAAATAGGTACAAGAGAGGTGGGGATGTTGGAGTCAAAAAGGGGGGAGGGGGGAGGGAGGTTTCCTGGAACAGGTCAGCTTTTTTTCTCCAGAAATGGAATTTTTTATGTAAGTTGTTGACAACAAGGTGGACAGGGGGGATACCAGTGATGGAGTAAAGGGAAATGCTTGAAGTTGTTCTAAATCCGGTAGCAATTTTTACAAGGAAAATCCTTTGAAGAGAAAGTAATTTATTAGTCTGCTCCCCAGTCAAGTTACCCCCCCAGACCCCGGATCCATATGTAATAATCTTTTCAATAACAGTTAAGTACCAGATTTTTAAGAAAGTCTTGTTAATGCCCCAGTTATTACCCGAGATTTTCCCAAAGGTAGAAGAGAGATTAAAGCATTTCTCTTTTAGATAAAATACGTGTGGGCTCCAGGTTAGATTATCGTCAATTAGTATTCCTAAATATTTAAGGTGTCTTGTGATTTTTACAGGTTTGTCGCATAATTTAAAACGGGGATTTTGTTTACGTTTAGAACGTGTCTTATTAAAAAGGATACATTGGGATTTTTCAGGGGAAGATTTAAGTAGGAGAGAGTCCAGAGAGGTAGAAACAGATGCCAGTATTGTATTGGTGTTCAGAGTAATCATTTTCATGGAGTCCCCTTTAGTCACCACTGCGAGATCATCCGCGAATGCTTGTAAATAAAATTTATCATTATTAAGAAGTAAAATCTTGTTAAAATATATATTCCATATAACTGGAGAGAGAACTGAGCCCTGAGGAGCTCCAGATGAAATAAATTTAGAAGAAGTATGCATACCATCCGAGTAGGAGATGTGGCGATTTTCGAGATATGAAAAGATGAATCGTTGGAATTCAGGAGGTAAGTTGATAGACTGAAAAGTATGGGGAAGTATGTTCCAGTTTAATGAGTCAAAAGCACCGCTGATGTCCACAGTGGTGAGGGAGACGAAGTTACCAGGTTTGAAATATTTTATTGTATTGACCAGCTTGATTGTAGCGTCTTCACAGCTCACGAGTTCTCTAAATCCGAATTGTAGAGGATGAAGAGCCTCACTAGTTCCAATCCAAAAATTTAATTTATTAATAAAGAGTTTCTCCAGGATTTTTCCTAAAGTGGGTAACAGACATATGGGTCGGTAAGAGGTAAGTTTTGACGGGTCTTTACCCGGCTTATTAAGGTACAGAATTTTGGCGTTTCTCAGGCATTCCGGGAAATAACAGTAACGGAAACAGAGATTAAAGATTTTGGAAAAAATGAATGGGAATGATTTGTAGAGAGTTTTCCAGATGTTGAAATCGAGCAAGTCTAGCCCTGGTGATTTACCATTAGGCAGATTGTGAATCACTAGTGAGAGCTCCTCATCAGAGATTATTCCCAAACCCTCAGAATCAGTGTTAAATTTCGGAAACCCCAGAAAAGTGTTATCTTCTTTAAAAGTGTGGTCCAAAAGACGTTGGATTTTGGACCCGTAATCAAGGTTTAAGTCATCTGAGAATTGTAAATTTATATTATTAAATTTGTTTTGCTTTTGAAAAGCAAATTTGAATTGTGAACCGAATTTTGAAGAGCAGTTAGTACAAAATTTATTCCAGGAGTCCCTTTTAGATTTATTTATGAGTTTTTTGAATTTAGCACGGTTCAACTTGTATTTAATTTTTGCCTCAGAGATTTCTTCTTGAGAGGCGGAAATTCTCTCGAGTGACTTAATTCTTCTAAAAAGTGCTGTAACATAATTTCGAAATTTTGCTAGTTCTTTATTCCACCATTGGAGTTTGGGGCGATTAGATGTCTTCTTTTTCCTGATGTATTTGTAGGCACAGTTCTTGGTGATTTCAACAAGGGAATTAAAAAATTTATTAAGAGAGGGAGGGTCAGTAATTTTATCAATTTCTAGGGAAAGGAGGGGGATATTAGATTTAAAGTTGTAAATAAATTTCCCGAGGTTGTAATTAGTTTTAAAGTAGAAAAAGTTGTAAGAGGGAGGATCCAGGTTTAAGGTGATTTTTATAAATTTGTGGTCGCTAAAAGAGTCACTCGAGAGAATTTCCCAGTTTTGAATATAGTCATAAAAGCCAAATGAGACGAGAGTAAGGTCAGGGAATCCCTTTCCAGAATGCGAACAGAATGTTGGACCACGTTTTGGGTCATTGACCACTATCAAGTTGTTTGAAAGACAAAAGTCGATGATATTGTATCCCCGGTGATCAATAAATGAATAACCCCACATCAAGGCTCTGGCATTAAAATCACCTAAAATCAAGAAGTCAGATGAGAGGAAATCAAGGGAAGCAAATTCCATGAGAAGATCAGGGACGGAGTCATGAGGAGGGAAGTAAAGGGAAATCAGGTTAAGAGTTTTGTTGTCTGGTAATAAAATTTCAACAAGGACGAAGGATTCTGACTGGAATTTGAGAACCGTTTTTAAATTTTCGTTAATTATTATAATTCCTGCTTTTTTAGATCGAGAGTAGTATTGTTTGAGTCCTTTAGGAGGAGAGAGTATTTTGTCTGCCGCAATATATGGTTCTTGGATACCAATTAAGTCGTACTCATTTTCAAGTGCGAATTGAAGCAGGTGATTGTGAGCTGCTAATGAATGGTTAGCGTTGATTTGGAGAGCAGTCAGAACCATGTTAAAGATCAATGCCAGAGAGTTGATAGAGGGGTGGGGAAAAACATGAAAGGGGAAACATCAAAGGGAAATTTTTTTTTTAAAAAACAAAAACAAGGGGAACATAGAAAAACACAAAAAATACATGTGAAAGGGAAAATACATATAAAAGTAATACCATAAAACATTTAAATCAATATAATAAGATCTGAAGAGAAGCCAAGTAAAAGTTCGCTTAACTCTTTTTTTGTAATTCGCGGATGCGAGAAAGTTCTCTCTGCATTGCCTTACATCTCGAACGGTCCCTTGCATTGTGATCCGTTCTCCACCCTAGGTCTGGATTTTCGTGAATGGCCGTGTTACAATTTACACACACAGTTTTTGTAGCCGGACAGTTTTTGTAAGAGTGGCCTTGCTTGGTACAATTACTACAGTTGCCAGCTGTCCAAGTGCAGTAATTTGCAGTGTGGCCGAAGCCCTGACACTGATAGCAGATCTGGAGTGCTATGTAGCGTTTCACTTGGAAGTAGTGAAAGTGATGGTAAATTTTACCCAGGTCAAGAAGGAGTTTGGCTGTTGTGATATTTGCAATGAAAACCCAATTGAGACTTCCTGTTCTACTCCTAAAATTTCTAATGATTCTTACTTCATGTTGTTTATCTTCAGGCAGACTGCGTTGGATCAATTGTTTAATGTCATCAGTGGTAAAAAGTTCAGGTACATTAAACATAATAAGAGTTTGTGTGCGAGGTGGAGGTTTTTGCACATTGAATTTTTTGCTGATATCTGAGTTCATGAATTTCGGTAGTAGGGCGTCTACATCACTATTCTGACAGGTTATTTTTAACGTACCGTTGCTGAGAGACGACACGTTCTTGATACAGGCCTCAGGAGGGCATTTAAGAGACCTCAAGTCTTCCCTCAGTTGGGCATTGTTTTTGCCTCTATCCTTTCCCTTTAACAGTAAAGTAGCATATGTAGGTTTATTTGTTGATGTCGTTAATGAAGGGTTGACTGGAACTTGGTAGGTTGAAGAGGGGAGATCGGCCAAGTTTTTCTTTACTGAAGCTTCTATCATAGCAGGTAAGTCACGGGTTAAGTTGGAGGTGATGTTTTGGATACTACTGTTGATGGATTCCTGAAGATTCATAAGGCCATGTTCAAAGGAGGTTTTTAAGTCTTTTGTTGTATCAGAATAGACAGAGTTTAAGGTTGGAGTAGATTCTTGGGATTGTTTTTCAAAGATTAAACAAGCGTCCCTGAGCGACTCCATTTTCTCATTGAGATATCTTGTTTGTGTAATGTTTGGTTTCACATATCTTGTTAAGTAATTGAACATTTGATTTGAAAACCTCTGAACCTTTAAAAGGAAGCAATTTCTATAATCTGTGTTGTCATCAATCATGTCCGTGGTAGCAATTGAAACGTCGTCATCATTCACTTCTCTGGGTATTGATGGAGTGGGGGTTTGAAGTTTTTGTCTGGGTTCTTCAGGACAATCAGCACTTGTAGTTTGAAGAGGTTGAGAAAAGGATTTCTGCATTTTGTCATCAGATTTAGGTTTTGAAAAAACTGCAAAGTCAGGATTGGAAGGTGTCAGAGAAGGTGCAGATAATGAAGTTATAAAAGGGAGAAATAATGAGGGTGATCCCGCAGCAACATCAGAATATGTAAGGTTGGTAGCTGTAGCTGCTGACTTAAAGTCCACAAGTTTTATAGTAGGTTGTAGTTTGGATAGCTTTATGGGATTTCTGGGAGGTTTTGGTTGTAGCTCAGGTGAGGTTTTATTTGATGAAGTGGCTTCTGAAGATTCAATAATTGGAGGTTCACTAACAATTTCGTTTATAGATGAATCTGAAGGTGTAGATTTATTTTGGACAACTGGCAATGCAGCATCAGGCTGAGTAGATGGAGGTGTTTGTCGAATAATTTCTCTAGCTGGCATTTTTGAAGGTATAGCTGGTTTGGATGGCAGTTGTTTAGGAGTGAGTTGAATCACAGGAGGTAAGTTTGGGAAGTCTCTGTATGAAGGTGAGTAATCCATAGTTTATATTTATATCAGTTCATTTTTAATTTGTCGGCTACCGGCTCAGTTCCCCAACGGCATTTTCCCCCCATCCGCATTAGTTTCTTCCCCGTCTCAATGGAGACCGCGCTTTCGGTTTTAACTGAATTACGAGCATAAGTGTTGTATACATCGGGCGAAATTATTATATTTATATGATATTTTAAATGGATATTTTTAAATGGATATTTTAAATAATTTAAATGATTGAATTATGGTGGTTTGAATTGTGGTGATGTATTTGAAATTATTATATTTATGGATTGGTGGAACGATATGGTTGATTTTTTTATTTTAAATGGATATTTTAATTTATGGATATTTTAATTTATAGATATTTTAAATGGATATTTTAATTTTATGGCTATTTTAAATGATGGAACGATGGAACGAGGATGGTGGAATTAAGAGCCTAGCATATGGTCGTTATAAATTTAAATTAGCGCGCGAGAATTGCACTCGGTAGGCCTGGGTTCGATTCCCGCCACTGATGCGGAGTACGATCACCTTAAACATATGGGTCGATAATTCCTTCCGAGAGGTTGGTGGCAGGGAAAGGAGGGTACGGTCTCTGTGGATGCCTCCCCCACTGGGTCCTGGTCCAAATTGAGTGAATAAAAAGAAAGTTATGGAGATTGTCGCGGAGGGCGCGGTAGCCCAGTGGTTAGCGTGCGGGAATTTCACTCGGTAGGCCCGGGTTCGATTCCCTCCACTGACAAAACTGCTGCCGTGTTCACGCGGAGTACGATCACGTTAAACATGTGGGTCCGTAAGTCCTTCCGAGAGGTTGGTGGTAGAGGAAGGAGGGTACGCACCCTGTGGATGACTTTCCCACTGGGTTCCGGTCTAAATTGGGTGAATAAAAAGAAGGTTATGGAGATTGTCGCGGAGGGCGCGGTAGCCCAGTGGTTGGCGCGCGGGAATTGCACTCGGTAGGCTAGGGTTCGATTGCCGCCACTGCCAAAACTGCTGCCATTTTCACGCGGAGTACGATCACGTTAAACATGTGGATCCGTAAGTCCTTCCGAGAGGTTGTTGGTAGAGGAATATTTTAACTTTTGGATATTTTAAATGGATATTTTAATTTTATGGATATTTTAAATGATAGAACAATGAAACAATGGAATGAGGATGATGGAATTAAGCATATGGTCATTTTAAATTGCAAATTAGCGCGCGGGAAGTTAGCGGTAGGCCCGGGTTCGATTCCCGCCACTGCCAAAACTGCCGCCGTGTTTACGTGGAATACGATCACGTTAAATATGTGGGTCCGTAAGTCCTTCCGAGAGGTTGGTGGTAGGGGAAGGAGGATACGGCCCCTGTGGATGCCTCCCCCACTGGGTTCCCGTCTAAATTGGGTGAATATGTAGAAAGTTATGGAGATTGTCGCGGAGGGCGCGGCAGCCCAGTGGTTAGCGCGCGGGAATTGCACTCGGTAGGCTAGGGTTCGATTGCCGCCACTGCCAAAACTGCTGCCATTTTCACGCGGAGTACGATCACGTTAAACATGTGGATCCGTAAGTCCTTCCGAGAGGTTGTTGGTAGAGGAATATTTTAACTTTTGGATATTTTAAATGGATATTTTAATTTTATGGATATTTTAAATGATAGAACAATGAAACAATGGAATGAGGATGATGGAATTAAGCATATGGTCATTTTAAATTGCAAATTAGCGCGCGGGAAGTTAGCGGTAGGCCCGGGTTCGATTCCCGCCACTGCCAAAACTGCCGCCGTGTTTACGTGGAATACGATCACGTTAAATATGTGGGTCCGTAAGTCCTTCCGAGAGGTTGGTGGTAGGGGAAGGAGGATACGGCCCCTGTGGATGCCTCCCCCACTGGGTTCCCGTCTAAATTGGGTGAATATGTAGAATGTTATGGAGATTGTCGCGGAGGGCGCGGCAGCCCAGTGGTTAGCGCGCGGGAATTGCACTCAGTAGGCCCGGGTTCGATTCCCGCCACTGCCAAAACTTACGCCACGTTCACGCAGAGTACGATCACGTTAAACATGTGGGTTCGTGAGTCCTTCCGAGAGGTTGGTGGTAGGGGAAGGAGGGTACGGTCTAAATTGGGTGAATAAAAAGAAAGTTATGGAGATTGTCGCGGAGGGCGAAGTAGCCCAGTGGTTAGCGCGCGGGAATTGCACGCGGTAGGCCCGGGTTCGATTTCCGCCACTGACATGGAGTACGATCACGTTAAACATATGGGTCCGTATGTTTTTCCGATAGGTTGGTGGTAGGGGAAGGAGGGTACGTTCCCTGTCTTATACACTATACGTTTCGCGACCGCGCGTCGGAGAGCTACGAAATTTGGCAATCGGAGACCTGGGGGGGGGGGAAGGGGACACGTGAAAACCGATTTTCAAAATTCTAATTATTTTTTTATTTATTTAATGTTTTATGCGATTTCGACCTTTTTTTGCCCTTTTTTCTCCACGATCCAGACGTCGTAGAAAAAAACAACTCACACCATCGGAAAGAGCAGACAATTACGAGTAAAAAAAATCTGATGTGGGCAACACATGACTTTCCTTATATAATGTAATGAATTTACTACTTTTACAGTAAAAAAATAGGTTTTTCTTATAGTAGATACTAATATTCTTTCCAAGATATTGAATTTTCGACAATTAGTTGTCATTTTCATTGATTTGGCGTCATTTTTATCCATTTGACGAAATTTACGTTAATTTGGCAACATTTCAAAACAAATTCGTCGCCAAAATCTCGCCAAGAGTTATGCACTAAGAAAAAAGTTATTCTTACAGCAGATAAATGACTATTGGCGTTCAAATACAAAAGTATTATTCAAAGTATATTTTTTCATGAATGGAACGAGCTAGATCCACGAGAATGATGTCACTCAATTTATCGCATGGTATTACATATGAAAAGTGAACATGTTTCTCAATAGGAATTTTTTTTTATGTGACTTTTTCATAATTTTTTTGAAAAATGCACAATATCTCGAGAACGGTTCATGTTAGCCTTCTAAAATTTATGGCAATCGTTTTCTAATGAAAAATTACATAAGAAATGTCTATTTGCGTAACTTTATTAGCAGTTTTGATTTTTTGACGATTTTTTCAAAATTTCATTCGAAAATTTAGGGGGGTTCTGAACATTCGATTACGTATAAAAACAATAGGCTTCCAGTGTTTACGGATTGTGATTATTGTACCAAATTTGGTTCGAATCGGTCCATTCGTTCGTCAGTTATCGTCTCCACAGACTCACTGACACACACACATACACACATACTTTCACACACACACACAGACATCACTCCAAAAATGTTTGATTCGTGATCAGGGATGCTTGAAACGTGCTCTCCCGTCGAAAACTCGAATTCGAATTTTCGACCCCGTCACAATACTTTCCTTATACATTATGTATATAAGGAAAGTAATATATCAATTTCAAATCTCCATTTCGATTTCTAATATTTTTTAAAGATTTTAAAACAAAAGTCACTTTTAGCTCAAAAAAACGATTTTTGGTTTTTAAATTCTCGCATAGTAAAAAGTACTCATAATTTCGACTAATAATTTACATTTTTAGAAAGCTGAAATATCTGGCATTCTTACAAGTCTAATCTGGTCCTGAAATAATGAAAATTGCCTTCAGGATCGCAATTTTAAAGACGTCATGATTTTAAATTTCTCGGCATTCCGTTCGTTTCTCCCCCGCTGAAGCAGGGAAGGTGGTGGGTGGGGACGTCAAGGTGGAGGTGACGTCACGGTTCTGAATAGAGCACCTTTGCTCTATATAAATTATTATATTTATATTTTAAATGATGGGACGATCTGGATTTTTTAAATGTATATTTTAACTTTTGGATATTTTAAATGGATATTTTAATTTTATGGATATTTTAAATGATGGAACAATGAAACAATGGAATGAGGATGATGGAATTAAGCATATGGTCATTTTATATTGCAAATTAGCGCGCGGGAAGTTAGCGGTAGGCCCGGGTTCGATTCCCGCCACTGCCAAAACTGCCGCCGTGTTTACGTGGAATACGATCACGTTAAATATGTGGGTCCGTAAGTCCTTCCGAGAGGTTGGTGGTAGGGGAAGGAGGATACGGCCCCTGTGGATGCCTCCCCCACTGGGTTCCCGTCTAAATTGGGTGAATATGTAGAAAGTTATGGAGATTGTCGCGGAGGGCGCGGCAGCCCAGTGGTTAGCGCGCGGGAATTGCACTCAGTAGGCCCGGGTTCGATTCCCGCCACTGCCAAAACTTACGCCACGTTCACGCAGAGTACGATCACGTTAAACATGTGGGTTCGTGAGTCCTTCCGAGAGGTTGGTGGTAGGGGAAGGAGGGTACGGTCTAAATTGGGTGAATAAAAAGAAAGTTATGGAGATTGTCGCGGAGGGCGAAGTAGCCCAGTGGTTAGCGCGCGGGAATTGCACGCGGTAGGCCCGGGTTCGATTTCCGCCACTGACATGGAGTACGATCACGTTAAACATATGGGTCCGTATGTTTTTCCGAGAGGTTGGTGGTAGGGGAAGGAGGGTACGTTCCCTGTGGATGCCTCCCCCACTGGGTTCCGGTCTAAATTGGGTGGCACATCCTGGCCGTCCAACCAGTTACCAGGCCCGGGTTCGATTCCCAAAATTGCCGCCGTGTTTACGCGGAGTACGAGCACGTTAAACATGTGGGTCCGTGAGTCCTTCCGAGAAGTTGGTGGTAGGGGAAGGAGGGTACGGTCTAAATTGGATGAATAAAAAGAAAGTTATGGAGATTGTCGCGTAGGGCAAAGTAGCCCAATGGTTAGCGCGCGGAAATTGCACTCGGTAGGCCCGGGTTCGATTCCCAAAATTGCCGCCGTGTTTACGCGGAGTACGATCACGTTAAACATGTGGGTCTGTAAGTCCTTCCGAGAGGTTGGTGGTAGGGGAAGAAGGGTACGGTCCCTGTGGATGCTTCTCCCACTTGGTTCCGGTCTAAATTGGGTGAATAAAAAATAAGTTATGAAGAATATCGCGGAGGGTGAAGTACCCCAGTGGTTAGTGCGCGGGATTTGCACTTGGTAGGCCCGGGTTCGATTCCCAAAATTGCCGAATAAAAATAAAGTTATGGAGATTGTCGCGGATGGCACGGTAGCCCAGTGGTTAGCGCGCGGGAATTTCACTCGGTAGGCCCGGGTTCGATTCCCGCCATTGCCAAAACAGCAGCCGTGTTCACGCGGAGTACGATCACGTTAAACGTGTGGGACTGCAAGTCCTTCCGAGAGGTTTGTGGTAGGGGAAGGAGGGTACGGTCTCTTTGGATGCCTCCCCCATTGGGTTCCGGTCTAAATTGTGTGGCACTTCCTGGCCTTCCAAGCAGTTACCTTACACCTTTCTGGTAGGTCGCGCCAACGAGTTTGCCACGGTCAGAATTTTCAAGGGTAGCGAACAGGCTGGTCGCCAAAGGCGGCTAGTCTTAAATAATGAAAGGCAATGTCTGTGTGTGTGTGTGTCTGTCTGTCTGCCTTATACACTATACGTTTCGCGACCGCGCGTCGGAGAGCTACGAAATTTGGCAATCGGAGACCCGGGGAGGAGGGAAGGGGACACGTGAAAACCGATTTTTAAAATTTTAATTATTTTTTTATTTATTTAATGTTTTATGCGATTTCGACCGTTTTTTGCCATTTTTGCCCTTTTTTCTCCACGATCCAAACATCGTAGAAAAAAACAAATGACACCATCGGAAAGAGCAGAGAATTTCGAGTAAAAATATATCAATTTCAAATCTGAATTTCGATTTCTAATATTTTTTAAAGATTTTAAAACAAAAGTCACTTTTTGCTCAAGAAAACGATTTTTGGTTTTTAAATTCTCGCATCGTGAAAAGTACTCATAATTTCGACTAATAATTTACATTTTCAGAAAGGTCAAACATCTGGCATTCTTACAAGTCCAATCTGGTCCAGAAATAATGAAAATTGCCTTCAGGATGGCAATTTTAAAGACGCCATGATTTTAAATTTGTCGGCTACCGGCTCAGTTCCCCAACGGCATTTTCCCCCCATCCGCATTAGTTTCTTCCCCGTCTCCATGGAGACCGCGCTTTCGGTTTTAACTGAATTACGAGCATAAGTGTTGTATACATCGGGCGAAATTATTATATTTATATGATATTTTAAATGGATATTTTTAAATGGATATTTTAAATAATTTAAATGATTGAATTATGGTGGTTTGAATTGTGGTGATGTATTTGAAATTATTATATTTAAAATAATAAAAGTCAATGTCTGTGTGTGTGTGTGTGTGTCTGTCTGTCTGTCTTATACACTATACGTTTCGCGACCGCGCGTCGGAGAGCTACGAAATTTGGCAATCGGAGACCCGGGGGGGGAGGGAAGGGGACACGTGAAAACCGATTTTTAAAATTTTAATTATTTTTTTATTTATTTAATGTTTTATGCGATTTCGACCGTTTTTTGCCCTTTTTGCCCTTTTTTCTCCACGAACCAGACATCGTAGAAAAAAACAAATGACACCATCGGAAAGAGCAGAGAATTTCGAGTAAAAATATATCAATTTCAAATCTGAATTTCGATTTCTAATATTTTTTAAAGATTTTAAAACAAAAGTCACTTTTTGCTCAAGAAAACGATTTTTGGTTTTTAAATTCTCGCATCGTGAAAAGTACTCATAATTTCGACTAATAATTTACATTTTCAGAAAGGTCAAACATCTGGCATTCTTACAAGTCTAATCTGGTCCAGAAATAATGAAAATTGCTTTCAGGATCGCAATTTTAAAGACGTCATGATTTTAAATTTCTCGCCGTTCCGCTCGGCGTGACGCTTCGTAATCTCCCCCGCTGAAGCAGGGAAGGTGGTGGGTGGGGACGTCAAGGTGGAGGTGACGTCACGGTTCTGTATATGTATAGCGATGGGTGGGACAATAAGAAACCGAATTAGTTTTTACTTTCCGTTTCCCGCGCTTCCGATTTTAAATGAAATAAGAGCTTAACATATGCACTGTAGAAATTATTATATTTATATTTTAAATGATGGAACGATATGGATTTTTTAAATGGATATTTTAATTTTATGGATATTTTAAATGATGGAACGATGGATATTTTAATTTTATGGATATTTTAAATGATGGAACGATGGATATTTAAATTTTATGGATATTTTAAATGATGGAACAATGGAATGAGGATGATGGAATTAAGAGCTTAGAGAGCATATGGTCATTTTAAATTGTAAATTAGCGCGCGGGAAGTTAGCGGTAGGCCCGGGTACGATTCCCGCCACTGCCAAAACTGCCGAAGTGTTCACGCGGAATACGATCACGTTAAACATGTGGGCCCGTAAGTCCTTCCGAGAGGTTGGTGGTAGGGGAAGGAGGGTACGGTCCCTGTGGATGCCTCCTTCACAGGGTTCCCGTCTAAATTGGGTGAATATAAAGAAAGTTGCGGAGGGCGAGGCAGCCCAGTGGTTAGCGCTCAGGAATTGCACTCGGTAGGCCCGGGTTCGATTCCCGCCACTTCCAAAACTGCCGCCGTGTTCACGCGGAGTACGATCACGATAAACATGTGTGTCCGGAAGTCCTTCCGAGAGGTTGGTGGTAGGGGAAGGAGGGTACGGTCCCTGTGGATTCCTCCCTCACAGGGTTCCCGTCTAAATTGGGTTGAAGACCCAGACCGTCCGGCTCGTCCTGAGGACATGAGCAGCTATTTGGACGGCCGGGAAAAAGAAAGCCGAAGCTAACTCCCAGGGCCAACGTCCCACGGTCCAGCCAACACCAACCAACACCAGGGCCCCACGAGCATCCCGCAGCGGGCGCCGAAACAGGGCAAAGTTTATTTAAGAAACTTAAAAAAAATTTTACATTGGAGGGGTTACAAGTTTCCACCACTTAAAGGAACATAAATTTTTCAGGTGGAGAAAGCACAAACGGCTGACTAAAATTCAAATATTAAAGTTGAAATAGACATAATATGCTGAACACTGAGTACTAATATACAAAAAACAAAACAGAAAACAAGACAAAACTGGCAAAAGCCAACAACAACACGCAACAAGGGGGTAACACCTCCGGGGAACCGACCAGAGGAAGAGGGGAAAACTCACAAGCTGATTAGTTAATATGATTTGAAATTTCTCTTGCGATGAGAACACAGTTTTTAATTTTTTCGATGGAAGATTTGTTGGAACTGACTCTCGAGAACCAGGCTGCACAGTTAGGAGGGGAAGGTTTGGTGAGATGAAAATTTTTTGTATGAGGGCAGGAAAATATGAAGTGGTCTGCGTCGCCATAGGCGCCGCAGGAGCAACTAGAAGTAGATTTATGCTTGAAGAAATAAAGGTAATCCATGAATGGCCCATGTCCTGTAATAAAGTAGATTAGATATTTATTTGTTATCTGAGTAGAAGATTTAACTTGGGGTAAAAATAAAGAAATACGGGCGGGATCATGGGTCCGAGGGGAAACATATGCGTTTAGATAATCCTGCCAAAGGAGGGATATATTTGATTTACAGAATTTTTTAAGAAGGGAAAAGGGGAAGGGAAGGGAGAATGGGGAGCCTGAAATAGTTGCTTGCTTGGCAAACTTATCAGCAGCCTCGTTCCCGGAGACGTTCGAGTGGGCCTTAACCCAACGTAAGTTTATAAGGTTTTTGCTTGCAATGGCATTTTGTTTAATTTTGAAAAGGTAATTTGATTTGTTTTTAACTGAATCTAAGGCCGAAAGGGAAGAAAGACTGTCAGTAAAAATGTTAATTTTTAAATTATTGGTTGAGGCCCAGTTTACGGCAAAGTCAATAGCGGCAATTTCTGCCTGAAAAACTGTGTTCCCATCGGCAAGTTTAAATTTAAATGTTTCAAGAAGGGAGTCTAGGTTAAATATACAGATGGCAAATCCAGTGTTATTATCAATGGAGGAGCCATCTGTATAAACATTTAAGTCTGAAAAGGAAGAGGGAGGGCAGGGAACAAGGTTAACAATCCTGGAAGCGGGAGGAACTGAAGATAAGGGGCGGTTAAAATCAAAAAGGGAGGGGGAAGGGATTTCTAAATTAGTAAAAAGATTTATTCTATGTTTCCAAAAGATATATTTTTTATAATTAGTATTTATTACTATATGAATGGGGGGAATTCCTGTAATGGAGAAAAGAGAAATGTTAGAAGTGGTCCGAAAGCCAGCAGAAATTTTTAAGAGAAAAATCCTTTGAAGAGAAATAAGTTTTTTAATCTGATCCCCCGTTAAAGCTTGACCCCAAATGCCCGCGCCATAAATAATAGATTTTTCAATTACTGTTAAGTACCATATTTTTAATAAGGATTTATCTACCCCCCAGTTATTGCCTGACACCCGCCCAAAGGTGTTGGCGATCTTGTAACATTTCTCCTTAAGGTTAAAAATGTGGGTACTCCATTTTAAATTATCATCAATAGTAATTCCTAAATATGATAAGGAGCGGGAGGTAGGAATTTTGTAATTTAGGATTTTGAATGAGGGTCTGCAACGGATTTTAGAGCGATTTTTATTAAATATAATTGCTTTACATTTGTTTGGGGTGATTGTTAAATTGAGGATTGCAAGGGCCGAGGAGATTTGATTCAAAATATTATCTGTGTTAGTTCGGAGGGTTTTTAGGTTTGATCCATAGGTGACCACCGCAAGATCATCCGCGAAGGCTTGAATGTGAAACAGATTACTGTTGAGATTTAGTATTGAATTAAAATAAATGCTCCACAGGGTAGGGGAAATAACCGAACCCTGTGGAGCACCCATAGATAATGTTTTATTTAGTATAATTGAGTTTTCTGTAAATGTTATTTTTCTATCCACCAGGTATGAAAATAGAAAGGTTTGAAAAGTTGGTGGTAGATTGATATTTGCAAAAGTTTGTGGTAGTACACCCCAATTCAAACTGTCGAAAGCCCCGCAGATGTCCACGGTGGTTAATGATACAAAATTAATAGATTTATGTATTTTAATTGATTCTATCAGCCTGTGAGCTGCATCCTCACAGCATGTGAGCTCTCTAAAACCAAACTGGAGGGGATGAAGAGCCCCTTCAGTCGTTAACCAAAAGTTGAGTTTGTGAATGAAAATTTTTTCTATTATTTTACCAAGGGTTGGGAGAAGAGAAATTGGCCTAAAGGAAGAGCACAGGGAGGGATCTTTACCAGGTTTATTAAAAAACAAGATGTTTGCATTTTTTAGACAGGACGGGAAATGACAAAATTTAAAACAAAGATTAATGGAATTTGAAATAAGGGAGGGGAAAAATTTAAAGATATGTTTCCAGACGGTAAAGTCCAGGAGATCAAGACCTGGAGCTTTACCCGATTTTAAATTATTAAAGACTGAAATGAGCTCTTCATCCGAAACTTGACCCAGACCGAATTCCGGAAGGGGAAAAGTTGGAAAACAATCAAAATTAGTATCTTCTTTAAAATGATGATCCAAAAGACGAGAGAGCTTTTCTTTAGGGTTTAGGGAAGGGGCATCAGGGAAAAAAAGGGATAAGTTATTAAATTTCTTATGTTTTTGGAAAGCGAATTTGAAGTGAGAGCCGAAAGTTTGATTGCAACTGGAACAGTATTTTTTCCATGATTCCAGCCGTACTTTTTTGATCATCTGTTTATACTTTGCTCTGCTGTGTTTAAATGTAACTTTTGCTGCGTTAATTTCCTGTAAAGGAGCTGAGTTCCCCTCAAGTGATTTAACCCTTCTTGAAAGGGCAGTAACAAAATTTCGAAATTTGGAGAGGTCCTTATTCCACCAAGAATAGGTAGAAACTTTAGATTTTTTCTTGCGGATAAAAGAGAGGGCACATTTTTGTGTAAGTTCAATTAGTGTTTTAAAATAGTTATCAAGGGAAAGGATATCGCTAACTTTATCTAAAAGGGAGAGTAAATATTTATTATGAGGTCTAAAATTATGTATAAATTTGCCCAGTCCATATTGGGTCTTAAGGAAAAAAGAATTATTTAAAATAGGAGAAAGATTTAAAGTAACTTGTACAAATTTGTGATCGCTTAGGGAATCACTCGAGAGGACCTCCCAGCAGAGCAAAGAATCAAAAAGGGAAAAATTAATTAAAGTTAGGTCTGGGAAACCGACACCGGAGTGGGACACGAATGTTGGACCATAGCTAATATCATTACAAATTAATAGGTTATTAGAGAGACAAAAATCAATTAAATCCAGACCCCTCTGGTCGGTGAAATTATATCCCCACATCCGGGCCCGGGCATTAAAATCTCCAAAAAGTAAAGTATCCCCAGTAAAAAAGTCGAAAGGGGAGAGTTCAGCCAACATGTCTTGAAAGTCATCATGTGGAGGAAAGTAAAGGCTCCCAACTGACAAAAATTTGCCAGAGGGGAGCACAACACTGATGAAAACAGAGGAGGAACTTTTAAATTTAAAGTTTACAACTAAGGAAGTATTAAATATCAGTATAATAGCTTTTTGGGAGTCAGAAGCAAATTGGCGAGTTCCGGGAGGGGGAGAAAGAATTTTATTTTGTAGAACATAAGGCTCCTGCAAGCAGACTATAACAATATTATTATCGATGGCGAATTTTATTGCATTTGAATGAGCTATCAAAGAATGGTTACTATTAATCTGTATGCATTTAAATGACATTTATAAGGTAAAGTAGTCAATGCGAAAGCTAGAGCCCGGATGTAGGGAGAAAGAAAGCAATTAACCGTATAAAAACCCAATGGAGAAAGGGCAATAAAAAAATATATACCTATTACCACTAAAATATACATATTAGTACCAAACATATATTATATACAATATACTACTGAACACATATAACATAACCAAATACAACATATAAGAGTGAAACCATAGCTAACGAAGGGTTCAAACAAAACTGCCGCCGTGATCACGCGGAGTACGATCACGATAAACATGTGGGTCCGGAAGTCCTTCCGAGAGGTTGGTGGTAGGGGAAGGAGGGTACGGTCCCTGTGGATGCCTCTCCCACTGGGTTCCGTTCTAAATTGGGTAAATAAAAAGAATGTTATGGAGATAGTCGCTGGGGGCGAAGAAGCCCAGTGGTTAGCGCGCGGGAATTGCACTCAGTAGGCCCGGGTTCGATTCCCAAAATTGCCGCCGTGTTTACGCGGAGTACGATCACGTTAAACATGTGGGTCCGTGAGTCCTTCCGAGAAGTTGGTGGTAGGGGAAGGAGGGTACGGTCTAAATTGGATGAATAAAAAGAAAGTTATGGAGATTGTCGCGTAGGGCAAAGTAGCCCAATGGTTAGCGCGCGGAAATTGCACTCGGTAGGCCCGGGTTCGATTCCCAAAATTGCCGCCGTGTTTACGCGGAGTACGATCACGTTAAACATGTGGGTCCGTGAGTCCTTCCGAGAAGTTGGTGGTAGGGGAAGGAGGGTACGGTCTAAATTGGATGAATAAAAAGAAAGTTATGGAGATTGTCGCGTAGTGCAAAGTAGCCCAATGGTTAGCGCGCGGAAATTGCACTCGGTAGGCCCGGGTTCGATTCCCAAAATTGCCGCCGTGTTTACGCGGAGTACGATCACGTTAAACATGTGGGTCTGTAAGTCCTTCCGAGAGGTTGGTGGTAGGGGAAGAAGGGTACGGTCCCTGTGGATGCTTCTCCCACTTGGTTCCGGTCTAAATTGGGTGAATAAAAAGAAAGTTATGAAGAATATCGCGGAGGGTCGAAGTACCCCAGTGGTTAGTGCGCGGGATTTGCACTTGGTAGGCCCGGGTTCGATTCCCAAAATTGCCGAATAAAAATAAAGTTATGGAGATTGTCGCGGATGGCACGGTAGCCCAGTGGTTAGCGCGCGGGAATTTCACTCGGTAGGCCCGGGTTCGATTCCCGCCATTGCCAAAACTGCAGCCGTGTTCACGCGGAGTACGATCACGTTAAACGTGTGGGACTGCAAGTCCTTCCGAGAGGTTTGTGGTAGGGGAAGGAGGGTACGGTCTCTTTGGATGCCTCCCCCATTGGGTTCCGGTCTAAATTGTGTGGCACTTCCTGGCCTTCCAAGCAGTTACCTTACACCTTTCTGGTAGGTCGCGCCAACGAGTTTGCCACGGTCAGAATTTTCAAGGGTAGCGAACAGGCTGGTCGCCAAAGGCGGCTAGTAAATAATAAAAGGCAATGTCTGTGTGTGTGTGTGTCTGTCTGTCTGTCTGTCTGTCTTATACACTATACGTTTCGCGACCGCGCGTCGGAGAGCTACGAAATTTGGCAATCGGAGACCCGGGGGGGAGGGAAGGGGACACATGAAAACCGATTTTTAAAATTTTAATTATTTTTTTATTTATTTAATGTTTTATGCGATTTCTACCGTTTTTTGCCTTTTTTGCCCTTTTTTCTCCACGATCCAGACATCGTAGAAAAAAATAAATGACACCATCGGAAAGAGCAGAGAATTTCGAGTAAAAACATATCAATTTCAAATCTGAATTTCGATTTCTAATATTTTTTAAAGATTTTAAAACAAAAGTCACTTTTTGCTCAAGAAAACGATTTTTGGTTTTTAAATTCTCGCATCGTGAAAAGTACTCATAATTTCGACTAATAATTTACATTTTCAGAAAGGTCAAACATCTGGCATTCTTACAAGTCCAATCTGGTCCAGAAATAATGAAAATTGTCTTCAGGATGGCAATTTTAAAGACGCCATGATTTTAAATTTGTCGGCTACCGGCTCAGTTTCTCAACGGCATTTTCCTCCCATCCGCATTAGTTTCTTCCCCGTCTCCATGGAGACCGCGCTTTCGGTTTTAACTGAATTACGAGCATAAGTGTTGTATACATCGGGCGAAATTATTATATTTATATGATATTTTAAATGGATATTTTTAAATGGATATTTTAAATAATTTAAATGATTGAATTATGGTGGTTTGAATTGTGGTGATGTATTTGAAATTATTATATTTATGGATTGGTGGAACGATATGGTTGATTTTTTTATTTTAAATGGATATTTTAATTTATGGATATTTTAATTTATAGATATTTTAAATGGATATTTTAATTTTATGGCTATTTTAAATGATGGAACGATGGAACGAGGATGGTGGAATTAAGAGCCTAGCATATGGTCGTTATAAATTTAAATTAGCGCGCGAGAATTGCACTCGGTAGGCCTGGGTTCGATTCCCGCCACTGATGCGGAGTACGATCACCTTAAACATATGGGTCGATAATTCCTTCCGAGAGGTTGGTGGCAGGGAAAGGAGGGTACGGTCTCTGTGGATGCCTCCCCCACTGGGTCCTGGTCCAAATTGGATGAATAAAAAGAAAGTTATGGAGATTGTCGCGGAGGGCGCGGTAGCCCAGTGGTTAGCGTGCGGGAATTTCACTCGGTAGGCCCGGGTTCGATTCCCTCCACTGACAAAACTGCTGCCGTGTTCACGCGGAGTACGATCACGTTAAACATGTGGGTCCGTAAGTCCTTCCGAGAGGTTGGTGGTAGAGGAAGGAGGGTACGCACCCTGTGGATGACTTTCCCACTGGGTTCCGGTCTAAATTGGGTGAATAAAAAGAAGGTTATGGAGATTGTCGCGGAGGGAGCGGTAGCCCAGTGGTTGGCGCGCGGGAATTGCACTCGGTAGGCTAGGGTTCGATTGCCGCCACTGCCAAAACTGCTGCCATTTTCACGCGGAGTACGATCACGTTAAACATGTGGATCCGTAAGTCCTTCCGAGAGGTTGTTGGTAGAGGAATATTTTAACTTTTGGATATTTTAAATGGATATTTTAATTTTATGGATATTTTAAATGATAGAACAATGAAACAATGGAATGAGGATGATGGAATTAAGCATATGGTCATTTTAAATTGCAAATTAGCGCGCGGGAAGTTAGCGGTAGGCCCGGGTTCGATTCCCGCCACTGCCAAAACTGCCGCCGTGTTTACGTGGAATACGATCACGTTAAATATGTGGGTCCGTAAGTCCTTCCGAGAGGTTGGTGGTAGGGGAAGGAGGATACGGCCCCTGTGGATGCCTCCCCCACTGGGTTCCCGTCTAAATTGGGTTGAAGACCCAGACCGTCCGGCTCGTCCAGAGGACATGAGCAGCCATTTGGACGGCCGGGAAAAAGAAAGCCGAAGCTAACTCCCAAGGCCAACGTCCCGCGGTTCAGCCAACACCAACCAACACCAGGGCCCCACGAGCTTCCCGCAGCGGGCGCCGAAACAGGGCAAAGTTTATTTAAGAAACTTAAAAAATTTTTACATTGGAGGGGTTACAAGTTTCCACCACTTAAGGGAACAGAAATTTTTCAGGTGGAGAAAGCACAAACGGCTGACTAAAATTCAAATATTAAAGTTGAAGTTGACATAATATGCTGGACACTGAGTACTAATATACAAAAAACAAAACAGAAAACAAAACAGAAAACAAGACAAAACTGGCAAAAGCCAACAACACTACGCAACAAGGGGGTAACACCTCCGGGGAACCGACCAGAGGAAGAGGGGATAACTCACAAGCTGATTAGTTAATATGATTTGAAATTTCTCTTGCGATGAGAACACAGTTTTTAATTTTTTCGATGGAAGATTTGTTGGAACTGACTCTCGAGAACCATGCTGCACAGTTAGGAGGGGAAGGTTTAGTGAGATGAAAATTTTTTGTATGAGGGCAAGAAAATATGAAGTGGTCTGCGTCGCCATAGGCGCCGCAGGAGCAACTAGAAGTAGATTTATGCTTGAAGAAATAAAGGTAATCCATGAATGGCCCATGTCCTGTAATAAAGTAGATTAGATATTTATTTGTTATTTGAGTAGAAGATTTAACTTGGGGTAAAAATAAAGAAATACGGGCGGGATCATGGGTCCGAGGGGAAACATATGCGTTAAGATAATCCTGCCAAAGGAGGGATATATTTGATTTACAGAATTTTTTAAGAAGGGAAAAGGGGAAGGGAAGGGAAAAAGGGGAGCCTGAAATAGTTGCTTGCTTGGCAAACTTATCAGCAGCCTCGTTCCCGGAGACGTCAGAGTGGGCCTTAACCCAACGTAAGTTTATAAGATTTTTGCTTGCAATGACATTTTGTTTAATTTTTAATAGGTAATTTGATTTGTTTTTAACTGAATCTAAGGCCGAAAGGGAGGAAAGACTGTCAGTAAAAATGTTAATTTTTAAATTATTGGTTGAGGCCCAGTTTACGGCAAAGTCAATAGCGGCAATTTCTGCCTGAAAAACTGTGTTCCCATCGGCAAGTTTAAATTTAAATGTTTCAAGAAGGGAGTCCAGGTTAAATATACAGATGGCAAATCCAGTGTTATTATCAATGGAGGAGCCATCTGTATAAACATTTAAGTCTGAAAAGGAAGAGGGAGGGCAGGGAGCAAGGTTAACAATCCTGGAAGCGGGAGGAACTGAAGATAAGGGGCGGTTAAAATCAAAAAGGGAGGGGGAAGGGATTTCTAAATTAGTAAAAAGATTTATTCTGTGTTTCCAAAAGATATATTTTTTATAATTAGTATTTATTACAATATGAATGGGGGGAATTCCTGTAATGGAGAAAAGAGAAATGTTAGAAGTGGTCCGAAAGCCAGCAGAAATTTTTAGGAGAAAAATCCTTTGAAGAGAAATTAGTTTTTTAATCTGATCCCCCGTTAAAGCATGACCCCAAATGCCCGCGCCATAAATAATAGATTTTTCAATTACTGTTAAATACCATATTTTTAATAAGGATTTATCTACCCCCCAGTTATTGCCTGACACCCGCCCAAAGGTGTTGGCGATCTTGTAACATTTCTCCTTAAGGTTAAAAATGTGGGTACTCCATTTTAAATTATCATCAATAGTAATTCCTAAATATGATAAGGAGCGGGAGGTAGGAATTTTGTGATTTAGGATTTTGAATGAGGGTCTGCAACGGATTTTAGAGCGATTTTTATTAAATATAATTGCTTTACATTTGTTTGGGGTGATTGTTAAATTGAGGATTGCAAGGGCCGAGGAGATTTGATTCAAAAGATTATCAGTGTTAGTTCGGAGGGATTTTAGGTTTGATCCATAGGTAACCACCGCAAGATCATCCGCGAAGGCTTGAATGTGAAACAGATTACTGTTGAGATTTAGTATTGAATTAAAATAAATGCTCCACAAGGTAGGGGAAATAACCGAACCCTGTGGAGCACCCATAGATAATGTTTTATTTAGTATAATAGAGTTTTCTGTAAATGTTATTTTTCTATCCACCAGGTATGAAAATAGAAAGGTTTGAAAAGTTGTTGGTAGATTGATATTTGCAAAAGTTTGAGGTAGTACACCCCAATTCAAGCTGTCGAAAGCCCCGCAGATGTCCACGGTGGTTAATGATACAAAATTAATAGATTTATATATTTTAATTGATTCTATCAGCCTGTGAGCTGCATCCTCACAGCAAGTGAGCTCTCTAAAACCGAACTGGAGGGGATGAAGAGCCCCTTCAGTCGTTAGCCAAAAGTTGAGTTTGTGTATGAAAATTTTTTCTATTATTTTACCAAGGGTTGGGAGAAGAGAAATTGGCCTAAAGGAAGAGCACAGGGAGGGATCTTTACCAGGTTTATTAAAAAACAAAATGTTAGCATTTTTTAGACAGGACGGGAAATGACAATATTTAAAACAAAGATTAATGGAATTTGAAATAAGGGAGGGGAAAAATTTAAAGATATGTTTCCAGACGGTAAAGTCCAGGAGATCAAGACCTGGAGCTTTACCCGATTTTAGATTATTAAAGACTGAAATGAGCTCTTCATCCGAAACTTGACCCAGACCGAATTCCGGAAGGGGAAAAGTTGGAAAACAATCAAAATTAGTATCTTCTTTAAAATGATGATCCAAAAGACGAGAGAGCTTTTCTTTAGGGTTAAGGGAAGGGGCATCAGGGAAAAAAAGGGATAAATTATTAAATTTCTTATGTTTTTGGAAAGCGAATTTGAAGTGAGAGCCGAAAGTTTGATTGCAACTGGAGCAGTATTTTTTCCATGATTCAAGCCGTACTTTTTTGATCATCTGTTTATACTTAGCTCTGCTGTGTTTAAATTTAACTTTTGCTGCGTTAATTTCCTCTAAAGGAGCTGAATTCCCCTCAAGTGATTTAACCCTTTTTGAAAGGGCAGTAACAAAATTTCGAAATTTGGAGAGGTCCTTATTCCACCAAGAAAAGCTAGAAACTTTAGATTTTTTCTTGCGGATAAAAGAGAGGGCACATTTTTGTGTAAGTTCAATTAGTGTTTTAAAATAGTTATCAAGGGATAGGATATCGCTAACTTTATCTAAAAGGGAGAGTAAATATTTATTATGAGGTCTAAAATTATGTATAAATTTGCCAAGACCATATTTGGTCTTAAGGAAAAAAGAATTATTTAAAATAGGAGAAAGATTTAAAGTAACTTGTACAAATTTGTGATCGCTTAGGGAATCACTTGAGAGGACCTCCCAGCAGAGCAAAGAATCAAAAAGGGAAAAATTAATTAATGTTAGGTCGGGGAAACCGACACCGGAGTGGGACACGAATGTTGGACCATAGCTAATATCATTACAAATTAATAGGTTATTAGAGAGACAAAAATCAATCAAATCCAAACCCCTCTGGTCGGTGAAGTTATATCCCCACATCCGGGCCCGGGCATTAAAATCTCCTAAAAGTAAAGTATCCCCAGTAAAAAAGTCAAAAGGGGAAAGTTCAGCCAACATGTCTTGAAAGTCATCATGAGGAGGAAAGTAAAGGCTCCCAACTGACAAAAATTTGCCAGAGGGGAGCACAACACTGATGAATACTGAGGAGGAACTTTTAAATTTAAAGTTTACAATTAAGGAAGTATTAAATATCAATATAATAGCTTTTTGGGAGTCTGAAGCAAATTGGCGAGTTCCGGGAGGGGGAGAAAGAATTTTATTTTGTAATACGTAAGGCTCCTGCAAGCAGACTATATCTATATGATTGTCGATGGCAAATTTTATTGCATTTGAATGAGCTATCAAAGAATGGTTACTATTAATCTGTATGCATTTAAATGACATTTATAAGGAAAAGTAGTCAATGCTAAAGCAAGAGCCCGGATGCAGGGAGAAAGAAAGCAATTAACCATATAAAAACCAAATGAAAAAAGGGCAATAAAAAATATATACATATTACTACTAAAAATATACATATTAGTACTAAACATAAATTATATACAAAATACTACCGAACACATAAAACATAGCCAAACACATATAAGAGTGAAACCATAACTAACGAAGGGTTCTAAGTGTGAGCTAACTTAATTACTCTCTTTTTGCTGTTTCTTAATTTTTTCAATTTCGACCTGAAAAGTTTTACAGTTTTTTCTGTCATAGGCCGAGTGATCGATTCTGTAGTTTAGATTTGGATTTTCATCATTACTAGTAGCACAGTTGACACATTTGGGGGATCTCGCCCGGCATTCTTTAAAAGTATGACCCGAACGGGTACATATACCACAATTGCCAGTAGGGTGGTGGCAAAAGTTCGCCACATGGCCATACCCCTGGCATTTAAAGCAGATTTTCAACGAAATGTATCTTTTAATAAAAAAGTATGTAAAATGGTTGAAAACTTTCTTTGCCTCTAAAATGCGTGAGGCCGCAATAAGATCCACGAGGAACACCCAATTAGAATTACCATTTCTTGACTTGAAGCTTTTCAATATTTTGATTTCCTCTGGTTTGAGATTAGGGTGATTGTTACACAGAAGTGCCTTGATATTGTCCCCCGTGAATTCAGGTGGTATGTTAAAAATTATCAGAGCCTTTCTCTTATCCTCTTGTTTTCTGATAGTAAAATGTCTACTGATTACAGAATTCATGAAAAGTGTGAGTAGTTTATTCGGGTCACCTTCCCGACAAGTCACTTTAAGCGTGCCATTTGGAAGCGCTGTAACGTTTTTCACATCCACACCTTTTGGGACAGGTAGTGAGAACAAGTTTTTCTTTAATTGTTCGTTGTTAATGGTTCGATCTTTTCCTTGGAGAAGGACACTAGAGAAGGTACGGGAAGAGTTTGGAGCAGCAGTAGCAGGACGGGATCGAGAAGAGGAAGCAGACAAGTTTGAGGCACCTCCAGAAGAAGAAGCACCAGGAGGGAGATGGCCAGAAGCATTCATGGCTGCAGGAATATCTTTCTGTAAAGTTTTGGCAAAAGATCTCATTTCAGTCAACATTAGGGATTGAAATTTGTTCAAGTCTTCATTCAAAGTTTTTGAGAGATTCGTAGTGATATTCTCTGAGATAACTTCGTTAAATGTTTTTGTGATATTTGAAGAAATTTGCTCAGACAAGGTTACCGGATCACGAATAAGAAGCCTGGAACGAGGAGATGGGACCGAAGAGAGGTTACTTTCTAGAGTATGTCCAGCTATTCGAATCTCTTTGATTTTCTCTTCGATATATATCTTTTGTCCCGCATTCATCTTTACATTTCTCAACAAATAATTGTTCAGTTTGGAAACATTTGATAGAATTTTAAGTAAGTGTTCATTATTAATATTTAATGGAGCTGAAGAAACATCAGTGAAAGTTGACTCAGGACTTGAGGAAGTAGAGGGGACTTCTGCTGGCGAAGGCTTTCCCTGAGGAGGAAAAGATTGAGAACCTTCCACAGTTTCAGGAGGAACCATCTCCGGAGAAGTGGACGGAGGCGGAGAGGAAGGAGTTGCAGTAGGCGGGGTAGCTGGAGAGTTGAAAGTTGAGGAAAAAGCTCTTGAAGAGGATCTGGATGATGGTATGAATGAAGTTTCCACCTGATCAGTTACTGGCAGAGTTGGAGGAGCAATTGAAGAGGGCAACGTAGTAGCAGTATACGCTTTAGAGGTAGATCTTGTAGACAAAGGATAGGAGAATGTTTTTGTAGTTGCCACTGCAGGTTGTGAAGCTGTGATTGAAGTAGGAGCCAAGGGGGAAGAGTGCACAGAAGGTTGAGAAGAACCACTATAACGAGGTAATCGTGGCGGGAGTATTGTATTTGAAAAGAATGATGAATCATATATTTTTGAGGAGCGGGATGCACATTTGAAGTTAGTAAAGCGTATTGGGTTCCCCGTGGTAGGGGTGTCCTCGTGGGTAGAAGAAGCACTGTTTTCAGTATCATCGATCAAGGTAGCACTCGAACTTGGATCAATTGATGACTCCCCACAAGGGGCACTGTTGTTTGAGGTTGTAGCACTGATTTCATCATTTATGTTGGTATTTGTAGCACTAATTCCATCTTTTGTATTGTTTATCGTTGAGAGTTTTTGGAATGAAGGGTGCATTGTAATGGGCGAGATCACCACGGTTGGTAAAAGAAGAGGAGGAGCCAGCGACGGAAAGTCTGAAGCTGAGAAAATTCCTTTACCGGTAGACATAATATACAATATTTCCTAATACATAAATTATCAATATATTGAGAATTAAATGATAAAACTTATTTCTAAGAGGAGGTGTTACCTTACAGGTTAATTCCTGAAAATTTTTTACAACCATACTGATTATAAATCAACATAACAGGGAAACCACTAATTAATACTTTACACATATCCAAAATATTACTATACACTATAAAATTACAAATGGACAAGAGGGAAATGCCAAATTCATGCATAATCACGTCTAAATTGGGTGAATATGTAGAAAGTTATGGAGATTGTCGCGGAGGGCGCGGCAGCCCAGTGGTTAGCGCGCGGGAATTGCACTCAGTAGGCCCGGGTTCGATTCCCGCCACTGCCAAAACTTACGCCACGTTCACGCAGAGTACGATCACGTTAAACATGTGGGTTCGTGAGTCCTTCCGAGAGGTTGGTGGTAGGGGAAGGAGGGTACGGTCTAAATTGGGTGAATAAAAAGAAAGTTATGGAGATTGTCGCGGAGGGCGAAGTAGCCCAGTGGTTAGCGCGCGGGAATTGCACGCGGTAGGCCCGGGTTCGATTTCCGCCACTGACATGGAGTACGATCACGTTAAACATATGGGTCCGTATGTTTTTCCGAGAGGTTGGTGGTAGGGGAAGGAGGGTACGTTCCCTGTGGATGCCTCCCCCACTGGGTTCCGGTCTAAATTGGGTGGCACATCCTGGCCGTCCAACCAGTTACCAGGCCCGGGTTCGATTCCCAAAATTGCCGCCGTGTTTACGCGGAGTACGAGCACGTTAAACATGTGGGTCCGTGAGTCCTTCCGAGAAGTTGGTGGTAGGGGAAGGAGGGTACGGTCTAAATTGGATGAATAAAAAGAAAGTTATGGAGATTGTCGCGTAGGGCAAAGTAGCCCAATGGTTAGCGCGCGGAAATTGCACTCGGTAGACCCGGGTTCGATTCCCAAAATTGCCGCCGTGTTTACGCGGAGTACGATCACGTTAAACATGTGGGTCTGTAAGTCCTTCCGAGAGGTTGGTGGTAGGGGAAGAAGGGTACGGTCCCTGTGGATGCTTCTCCCACTTGGTTCCGGTCTAAATTGGGTGAATAAAAAATAAGTTATGAAGAATATCGCGGAGGGTGAAGTACCCCAGTGGTTAGTGCGCGGGATTTGCACTCGGTAGGCCCGGGTTCGATTCCCGCCATTGCCAAAACAGCAGCCGTGTTCACGCGGAGTACGATCACGTTAAACGTGTTGGACTGCAAGTCCTTCCGAGAGGTTTGTGGTAGGGGAAGGAGGGTACGGTCTCTTTGGATGCCTCCCCCATTGGGTTCCGGTCTAAATTGTGTGGCACTTCCTGGCCTTCCAAGCAGTTACCTTACACCTTTCTGGTAGGTCGCGCCAACGAGTTTGCCACGGTCAGAATTTTCAAGGGTAGCGAACAGGCTGGTCGCCAAAGGCGGCTAGTCTTAAATAATGAAAGGCAATGTCTGTGTGTGTGTGTGTCTGTCTGTCTGTCTTATACACTATACGTTTCGCGACCGCGCGTCGGAGAGCTACGAAATTTGGCAATCGGAGACCCGGGGGGGAGGGAAGGGGACACGTGAAAACCGATTTTTAAAATTTTAATTATTTTTTTATTTATTTAATGTTTTATGCGATTTCGACCGTTTTTTGCCCTTTTTGCCCTTTTTTCTCCACGACCCAAACATCGTAGAAAAAAACAAATGACACCATCGGAAAGAGCAGAGAATTTCGAGTAAAAATATATCAATTTCAAATCTGAATTTCGATTTCTAATATTTTTTAAAGATTTTAAAACAAAAGTCACTTTTTGCTCAAGAAAACGATTTTTGGTTTTTAAATTCTCGCATCGTGAAAAATACTCATAATTTCGACTAATAATTTACATTTTCAGAAAGGTCAAACATCTGGCATTCTTACAAGTCCAATCTGGTCCAGAAATAATGAAAATTGCCTTCAGGATGGCAATTTTAAAGACGCCATGATTTTAAATTTGTCGGCTACCGGCTCAGTTCCCCAACGGCATTTTCCCCCCATCCGCATTAGTTTCTTCCCCGTCTCCATGGAGACCGCGCTTTCGGTTTTAACTGAATTACGAGCATAAGTGTTGTATACATCGGGCGAAATTATTATATTTATATGATATTTTAAATGGATATTTTTAAATGGATATTTTAAATAATTTAAATGATTGAATTATGGTGGTTTGAATTGTGGTGATGTATTTGAAATTATTATATTTAAAATAATAAAAGGCAATGTCTGTGTGTGTGTGTGTGTGTCTGTCTGTCTGTCTTATACACTATACGTTTCGCGACCGCGCGTCGGAGAGCTACGAAATTTGGCAATCGGAGACCCGGGGGGGAGGGAAGGGGACACGTGAAAACCGATTTTTAAAATTTTAATTATTTTTTTATTTATTTAATGTTTTATGCGATTTCGACCGTTTTTTGCCCTTTTTGCCCTTTTTTCTCCACGAACCAGACATCGTAGAAAAAAACAAATTACACCATCGGAAAGAGCAGAGAATTTGGAGTAAAAATATATCAATTTCAAATCTGAATTTCGATTTCTAATATTTTTTAAAGATTTTAAAACAAAAGTCACTTTTTGCTCAAGAAAACGATTTTTGGTTTTTAAATTCTCGCATCGTGAAAAGTACTCATAATTTCGACTAATAATTTACATTTTCAGAAAGGTCAAACATCTGGCATTCTTACAAGTCTAATCTGGTCCAGAAATAATGAAAATTGCTTTCAGGATCGCAATTTTAAAGACGTCATGATTTTAAATTTCTCGCCGTTCCGCTCGGCGTGACGCTTCGTAATCTCCCCCGCTGAAGCAGGGAAGGTGGTGGGTGGGGACGTCAAGGTGGAGGTGACGTCACGGTTCTGTATATGTATAGCGATGGGTGGGAGAATAAGAAACCGAATTAGTTTTTACTTTCCGTTTCCCGCGCTTCCGATTTTAAATGAAATAAGAGCTTAACATATGCACTGTAGAAATTATTATATTTATATTTTAAATGATGGAACGATATGGATTTTTTAAATGGATATTTTAATTTTATGGATATTTTAAATGATGGAACGATGGATATTTTAATTTTATGGATATTTTAAATGATGGAACGATGGATATTTAAATTTTATGGATATTTTAAATGATGGAACAATGGAATGAGGATGATGGAATTAAGAGCTTAGAGAGCATATGGTCATTTTAAATTGTAAATTAGCGCGCGGGAAGTTAGCGGTAGGCCCGGGTACGATTCCCGCCACTGCCAAAACTGCCGAAGTGTTCACGCGGAATACGATCACGTTAAACATGTGGGCCCGTAAGTCCTTCCGAGAGGTTGGTGGTAGGGGAAGGAGGGTACGGTCCCTGTGGATGCCTCCTTCACAGGGTTCCCGTCTAAATTGGGTGAATATAAAGAAAGTTGCGGAGGGCGAGGCAGCCCAGTGGTTAGCGCTCAGGAATTGCACTCGGTAGGCCCGGGTTCGATTCCCGCCACTTCCAAAACTGCCGCCGTGTTCACGCGGAGTACGATCACGATAAACATGTGGGTCCGGAAGTCCTTCCGAGAGGTTGGTAGTAGGGGAAGGAGGGTACGGTCCCTGTGGATGCCTCCCTCACAGGGTTCCCGTCTAAATTGGGTTGAAGACCCAGACCGTCCGGCTCGTCCTGAGGACATGAGCAGCTATTTGGACGGCCGGGAAAAAGAAAGCCGAAGCTAACTCCCAGGGCCAACGTCCCACGGTCCAGCCAACACCAACCAACACCAGGGCCCCACGAGCATCCCGCAGCGGGCGCCGAAACAGGGCAAAGTTTATTTAAGAAACTTAAAAAAAATTTTACATTGGAGGGGTTACAAGTTTCCACCACTTAAGGGAACATAAATTTTTCAGGTGGAGAAAGCACAAACGGCTGACTAAAATTCAAATATTAAAGTTGAAATAGACATAATATGCTGAACACTGAGTACTAATATACAAAAAACAAAACAGAAAACAAGACAAAACTGGCAAAAGCCAACAACAACACGCAACAAGGGGGTAACACCTCCGGGGAACCGACCAGAGGAAGAGGGGAAAACTCACAAGCTGATTAGTTAATATGATTTGAAATTTCTCTTGCGATGAGAACACAGTTTTTAATTTTTTCGATGGAAGATTTGTTGGAACTGACTCTCGAGAACCAGGCTGCACAGTTAGGAGGGGAAGGTTTGGTGAGATAAAAATTTTTTGTATGAGGGCAGGAAAATATGAAGTGGTCTGCGTCGCCATAGGCGCCGCAGGAGCAACTAGAAGTAGATTTATGCTTGAAGAAATAAAGGTAATCCATGAATGGCCCATGTCCTGTAATAAAGTAGATTAGATATTTATTTGTTATCTGAGTAGAAGATTTAACTTGGGGTAAAAATAAAGAAATACGGGCGGGATCATGGGTCCGAGGGGAAACATATGCGTTTAGATAATCCTGCCAAAGGAGGGATATATTTGATTTACAGAATTTTTTAAGAAGGGAAAAGGGGAAGGGAAGGGAGAATGGGGAGCCTGAAATAGTTGCTTGCTTGGCAAACTTATCAGCAGCCTCGTTCCCGGAGACGTTCGAGTGGGCCTTAACCCAACGTAAGTTTATAAGGTTTTTGCTTGCAATGGCATTTTGTTTAATTTTGAAAAGGTAATTTGATTTGTTTTTAACTGAATCTAAGGCCGAAAGGGAAGAAAGACTGTCAGTAAAAATGTTAATTTTTAAATTATTGGTTGAGGCCCAGTTTACGGCAAAGTCAATAGCGGCAATTTCTGCCTGAAAAACTGTGTTCCCATCGGCAAGTTTAAATTTAAATGTTTCAAGAAGGGAGTCTAGGTTAAATATACAGATGGCAAATCCAGTGTTATTATCAATGGAGGAGCCATCTGTATAAACATTTAAGTCTGAAAAGGAAGAGGGAGGGCAGGGAACAAGGTTAACAATCCTGGAAGCGGGAGGAACTGAAGATAAGGGGCGGTTAAAATCAAAAAGGGAGGGGGAAGGGATTTCTAAATTAGTAAAAAGATTTATTCTATGTTTCCAAAAGATATATTTTTTATAATTAGTATTTATTACTATATGAATGGGGGGAATTCCTGTAATGGAGAAAAGAGAAATGTTAGAAGTGGTCCGAAAGCCAGCAGAAATTTTTAAGAGAAAAATCCTTTGAAGAGAAATAAGTTTTTTAATCTGATCCCCCGTTAAAGCTTGACCCCAAATGCCCGCGCCATAAATAATAGATTTTTCAATTACTGTTAAGTACCATATTTTTAATAAGGATTTATCTACCCCCCAGTTATTGCCTGACACCCGCCCAAAGGTGTTGGCGATCTTGTAACATTTCTCCTTAAGGTTAAAAATGTGGGTACTCCATTTTAAATTATCATCAATAGTAATTCCTAAATATGATAAGGAGCGGGAGGTAGGAATTTTGTAATTTAGGATTTTGAATGAGGGTCTGCAACGGATTTTAGAGCGATTTTTATTAAATATAATTGCTTTACATTTGTTTGGGGTGATTGTTAAATTGAGGATTGCAAGGGCCGAGGAGATTTGATTCAAAATATTATCTGTGTTAGTTCGGAGGGTTTTTAGGTTTGATCCATAGGTGACCACCGCAAGATCATCCGCGAAGGCTTGAATGTGAAACAGATTACTGTTGAGATTTAGTATTGAATTAAAATAAATGCTCCACAGGGTAGGGGAAATAACCGAACCCTGTGGAGCACCCATAGATAATGTTTTATTTAGTATAATTGAGTTTTCTGTAAATGTTATTTTTCTATCCACCAGGTATGAAAATAGAAAGGTTTGAAAAGTTGGTGGTAGATTGATATTTGCAAAAGTTTGTGGTAGTACACCCCAATTCAAACTGTCGAAAGCCCCGCAGATGTCCACGGTGGTTAATGATACAAAATTAATAGATTTATGTATTTTAATTGATTCTATCAGCCTGTGAGCTGCATCCTCACAGCATGTGAGCTCTCTAAAACCAAACTGGAGGGGATGAAGAGCCCCTTCAGTCGTTAACCAAAAGTTGAGTTTGTGAATGAAAATTTTTTCTATTATTTTACCAAGGGTTGGGAGAAGAGAAATTGGCCTAAAGGAAGAGCACAGGGAGGGATCTTTACCAGGTTTATTAAAAAACAAGATGTTTGCATTTTTTAGACAGGACGGGAAATGACAAAATTTAAAACAAAGATTAATGGAATTTGAAATAAGGGAGGGGAAAAATTTAAAGATATGTTTCCAGACGGTAAAGTCCAGGAGATCAAGACCTGGAGCTTTACCCGATTTTAAATTATTAAAGACTGAAATGAGCTCTTCATCCGAAACTTGACCCAGACCGAATTCCGGAAGGGGAAAAGTTGGAAAACAATCAAAATTAGTATCTTCTTTAAAATGATGATCCAAAAGACGAGAGAGCTTTTCTTTAGGGTTTAGGGAAGGGGCATCAGGGAAAAAAAGGGATAAGTTATTAAATTTCTTATGTTTTTGGAAAGCGAATTTGAAGTGAGAGCCGAAAGTTTGATTGCAACTGGAACAGTATTTTTTCCATGATTCCAGCCGTACTTTTTTGATCATCTGTTTATACTTTGCTCTGCTGTGTTTAAATTTAACTTTTGCTGCGTTAATTTCCTGTAAAGGAGCTGAGTTCCCCTCAAGTGATTTAACCCTTCTTGAAAGGGCAGTAACAAAATTTCGAAATTTGGAGAGGTCCTTATTCCACCAAGAATAGGTAGAAACTTTAGATTTTTTCTTGCGGATAAAAGAGAGGGCACATTTTTGTGTAAGTTCAATTAGTGTTTTAAAATAGTTATCAAGGGAAAGGATATCGCTAACTTTATCTAAAAGGGAGAGTAAATATTTATTATGAGGTCTAAAATTATGTATAAATTTGCCCAGTCCATATTGGGTCTTAAGGAAAAAAGAATTATTTAAAATAGGAGAAAGATTTAAAGTAACTTGTACAAATTTGTGATCGCTTAAGGAATCACTCGAGAGGACCTCCCAGCAGAGCAAAGAATCAAAAAGGGAAAAATTAATTAAAGTTAGGTCTGGGAAACCGACACCGGAGTGGGACACGAATGTTGGACCATAGCTAATATCATTACAAATTAATAGGTTATTAGAGAGACAAAAATCAATTAAATCCAGACCCCTCTGGTCGGTGAAATTATATCCCCACATCCGGGCCCGGGCATTAAAATCTCCTAAAAGTAAAGTATCCCCAGTAAAAAAGTCGAAAGGGGAGAGTTCAGCCAACATGTCTTGAAAGTCATCATGTGGAGGAAAGTAAAGGCTCCCAACTGACAAATATTTGCCAGAGGGGAGCACAACACTGATGAAAACAGAGGAGGAACTTTTAAATTTAAAGTTTACAACTAAGGAAGTATTAAATATCAGTATAATAGCTTTTTGGGAGTCAGAAGCAAATTGGCGAGTTCCGGGAGGGGGAGAAAGAATTTTATTTTGTAGAACATAAGGCTCCTGCAAGCAGACTATATCAATATTATTATCGATGGCGAATTTTATTGCATTTGAATGAGCTATCAAAGAATGGTTACTATTAATCTGTATGCATTTAAATGACATTTATAAGGTAAAGTAGTCAATGCGAAAGCTAGAGCCCGGATGTAGGGAGAAAGAAAGCAATTAACCGTATAAAAACCCAATGGAGAAAGGGCAATAAAAAAATATATACCTATTACCACTAAAATATACATATTAGTACCAAACATATATTATATACAATATACTACTGAACACATATAACATAACCAAATACAACATATAAGAGTGAAACCATAGCTAACGAAGGGTTCAAACAAAACTGCCGCCGTGATCACGCGGAGTACGATCACGATAAACATGTGGGTCCGGAAGTCCTTCCGAGAGGTTGGTGGTAGGGGAAGGAGGGTACGGTCCCTGTGGATGCCTCTCCCACTGGGTTCCGTTCAAATTGGGTAAATAAAAAGAATGTTATGGAGATAGTCGCTGGGGGCGAAGAAGCCCAGTGGTTAGCGCGCGGGAATTGCACTCAGTAGGCCCGGGTTCGATTCCCAAAATTGCCGCCGTGTTTACGCGGAGTACGATCACGTTAAACATGTGGGTCCGTGAGTCCTTCCGAGAAGTTGGTGGTAAGGGAAGGAGGGTACGGTCTAAATTGGATGAATAAAAAGAAAGTTATGGAGATTGTCGCGTAGGGCAAAGTAGCCCAATGGTTAGCGCGCGGAAATTGCACTCGGTAGGCCCGGGTTCGATTCCCAAAATTGCCGCCGTGTTTACGCGGAGTACGATCACGTTAAACATGTGGGTCTGTAAGTCCTTCCGAGAGGTTGGTGGTAGGGGAAGAAGGGTACGGTCCCTGTGGATGCTTCTCCCACTTGGTTCCGGTCTAAATTGGGTGAATAAAAAATAAGTTATGAAGAATATCGCGGAGGGTGAAGTACCCCAGTGGTTAGTGCGCGGGATTTGCACTTGGTAGGCCCGGGTTCGATTCCCAAAATTGCCGAATAAAAATAAAGTTATGGAGATTGTCGCGGATGGCACGGTAGCCCAGTGGTTAGCGCGCGGGAATTTCACTCGGTAGGCCCGGGTTCGATTCCCGCCATTGCCAAAACTGCAGCCGTGTTCACGCGGAGTACGATCACGTTAAACGTGTGGGACTGCAAGTCCTTCCGAGAGGTTTGTGGTAGGGGAAGGAGGGTACGGTCTCTTTGGATGCCTCCCCCATTGGGTTCCGGTCTAAATTGTGTGGCACTTCCTGGCCTTCCAAGCAGTTACCTTACACCTTTCTGGTAGGTCGCGCCAACGAGTTTGCCACGTTCAGAATTTTCAAGGGTAGCGAACAGGCTGGTCGCCAAAGGCGGCTAGTTGTTAATAAATGTCATTGTTTCTGAATATAACGCATAACTGATTTAGAAAATAAAAGATTTAGGCTAATGATCTATATAATAAAAGGCAATGTCTGTGTGTCTGTCTTATACACTATACGTTTCGCGACCGCGCGTCGGAGAGCTACGAAATTTGGTAATCGGAGACCCGGGGGGGAGGGAAGGGGACACGTGAAAACCGATTTTTAAAATTTTAATTATTTTTTTATTTATTTAATGTTTTATGCGATTTCGACCGTATTTTGCCCTTTTTTCTCCACGATCCAGACATCGTAGAAAAAAACAAATAACACCATCGGAAAGAGCAGAGAATTTCGAGTAAAAATATATCAATTTCAAATCTCCATTTCGATTTCTAATATTTTTTAAAGATTTTAAAACAAAAGTCACTTTTTGCTCAAGAAAACGATTTTTGGTTTTTAAATTCTCGCATCGTGAAAAGTACTCATAATTTCGACTAATAATTTACATTTTCAGAAAGGTCAAACATCTGGCATTCTTACAAGTCTAATCTGGTCCAGAAATATTGAAAATTGCCTTCAGGATCGCAATTTTAAAGACGTCATGATTTAAATTTCTCGCCGTTCCGCTCGGCGTGACGCTTCGTTTCTCCCCCGCTGAAGCAGGGAAGGTGGTGGGTGGGGACGTCAAGGTGGAGGTGACGTCACGGTTCTGTATATGCATAGCGATGGGTGGGACAATAAGAAACCGAATTAGTTTTTACTTTCCGTTTCCCGCGCTTCCGATTTTAAATGAAATAAGAGCTTAACATATGCACTGTAGAAATTATTATATTTATATTTTAAATGATGGAACGATATGGATTTTTTAAATGGATATTTTAATTTTATGGATATTTTAAATGATGGAACGATGGATATTTTAATTTTATGGATATTTTAAATGATGGAACGATGGATATTTAAATTTTATGGATATTTTAAATGATGGAACAATGGAATGAGGATGATGGAATTAAGAGCTTAGAGAGCATATGGTCATTTTAAATTGTAAATTAGCGCGCGGGAAGTTAGCGGTAGGCCCGGGTACGATTCCCGCCACTGCCAAAACTGCCGAAGTGTTCACGCGGAATACGATCACGTTAAACATGTGGGCCCGTAAGTCCTTCCGAGAGGTTGGTGGTAGGGGAAGGAGGGTACGGTCCCTGTGGATGCCTCCTTCACAGGGTTCCCGTCTAAATTGGGTGAATATAAAGAAAGTTGCGGAGGGCGAGGCAGCCCAGTGGTTAGCGCTCAGGAATTGCACTCGGTAGGCCCGGGTTCGATTCCCGCCACTTCCAAAACTGCCGCCGTGTTCACGCGGAGTACGATCACGTTAAACGTGTGGGACTGCAAGTCCTTCCGAGAGGTTTGTGGTAGGGGAAGGAGGGTACGGTCTCTTTGGATCCACGACCCAGACCGTGCCCCTTGCCAACGGGGGCTTAAAGGGTTTTTAAGCACGGCCGGGAAAAGGTGTACACCCCAACACAAACCAGGTCCACGGGCTACCCCGCCCCACCGGACAGAGGAAACCGCCGAACCCCACCACGCAGCGAGCAAACAGCCCAGGACGCCAGGGGGACAACAGGCCAACGCCCATCAGGCGAGGCCAGACGCCACCAGTCCCGGAGAAGTGCCCCGACGAGGACGACCGAAACCCCCACCAGCAGGCCAGGGACCCGCCCGCAAAGGGACCAACCAGGCAACGCGCGCCACCGACAAAACGGCGACGCCCACCGCCCACAGAATATTTATTTATTAATTAATTTTTTTTTTTTTTTTTTTTCCCTTCTCAAAAACAACCGGCCAAGGTGGTTACATGGCTGACAAAAACTCTCGCACCAATTGGCGAGGAAGGATTTTACAAAATCCGCTACAATTAGCGGAACAACATAAATACAAACAAGAATAATTAAAACAAAACCCGCAAGATTGCGGTGGAACAAAGGGAATAGTGAAATAATGATGAGGATTGCCTACCGTCCTTTCCAGGACCAAAAGTTTTTTCCCACTCCCTTGCCATAAAATAATACATTATTTTACAGTTTAAATACATTGAGTTACCGTTTTTAGGACACATTTCACATAAATATAAAATAATTATCAGTCTATATACAATTATTTACAAAAATTTGAATATTTTTTCATTTGCTCCACTATGATACAATATTACAATTTCTCCAATATATATATACATATTTTCAGTCATTATATTCAGTCATTTATATATATCTACAATAACTTTATATTCATATTTAACTGTTATTTTACTTTTATATACATATTTATACAAATTTATTTACAACCATATGCACTTTTATATCCAATGATTTTGAAATTGAACCGACGATGTGCACACCAACAAATTCTAACTAATAAAAACAGTTAGTTAGAATAAGTAATATTCCAACTAATAAAAACAGATTGACATAAAATATAAATGGCTATCCACGGTTCCAAAATCAGAATGGTATGTTTAGCTAATTATTCGTCTTCACAGATTCCTTTAGATACCAGAATACATTCTTTTACACGAGCTGTGGACGAGGAACTAGCCACTACCCTATCAAACCATAGGGCCCGCCCTCCAGCGGAGGGCCTCCCAAGATGCCACCTGAGGGTCAGCGGGCAGTCAAAGACGTAGTGGTCTGCGTCCCCCACCGACCCACAGGTGCAAAGAGGCGAGGGTTTTATCTTAAACCTATTCAGGTAGGCCATAAAAGGACCATGCCCTGTACAGAAGTATATCAAAAATTTATTCACTACCTGTCGAGCAAGATTAGGAACGGGACAAAAGGAACGGGCCCGTAAGCCACCGTCCCACGAGTCACCAAGAGTCCGCCATCTCCCCACCACCTCCGACCTAACAAAGCCGGCCAGGAGGGAGTAGGGGGCAGGGACATCCAGTGGCTCGCCGGACCTAGCCGCGATCTTCGCGTTATCGTCTGCCTCCTCGTTACCGGCAATACCTATGTGGGCCTTTACCCAACGAAGGGAAACCAAATCCTTACACCCAAACAGATTATTCCGTACGTGTGAAAGCAATGCAGAGCGACTGCGGGACGAGCACAGCGCGGCAAGAGAGGAAGCGCTATCAGTGTAAATAATTGTAGGAACACCAGCTTCGAGAGCCCAGCTACCAGCAAAGTTAATGGCATGAAGTTCAGCTTGGAAAACTGAGTTAAAATCATTTAGCTTATACCTGCTTACGTGGGTCAAGATATTATCAATATATACACAAAAAGCGAAACCCACCTCCCCGTCGATTTTCGACCCGTCAGTAAAAATACAACACCGGGGAGCCTCCCCAGCACCCTCTAAAACCAAGACTCTTCGGTCCGGGGGTAGAGAGCCCGAGGCGACCCGGTTGTCGAATCTCGCCGGGGAAGGTAGTAAGGGATTGGTAAACAAATTGGTCCTCCTCTTCCAGAAATAAAATTTCTTATGGCTAGCCTCCAGGACTGCCTGAATGGGTGGGATGCCGAGGAGAAGGAACAAAACAACGTAGGGAGAGGTCCGGTACGCGCCGGAGATCCGCAGCAGGAAGGTCTCTTTGGATGCCTCCCCCATTGGGTTCCGGTCTAAATTGTGTGGCACTTCCTGGCCTTCCAAGCAGTTACCTTACACCTTTCTGGTAGGTCGCGCCAACGAGTTTGCCACGGTCAGAATTTTCAAGGGTAGCGAACAGGCTGGTCGCCAAAGGCGGCTAGTAAATAATAAAAGGCAATGTCTGTGTGTGTGTGTGTGTGTCTGTCTTATACACTATACGTTTCGCGACCGCGCGTCGGAGAGCTACGAAATTTGGCAATCGGAGACCTGGGGGGGAGGGAAGGGGACACGTGAAAACCGATTTTCAAAATTCTAATTATGTTTTTATTTATTTAATGTTTTATGCGATTTCGACCTTTTTTTGCCCATTTTTCTCCACGATCCAGACGTCGTAGAAAAAAACAACTCACACCATCGGAAAGAGCAGACAATTACGAGTAAAAATATATCAATTTCAAATCTCCATTTCGATTTCTAATATTTTTTAAAGATTTTAAAACAAAAGTCACTTTTGGCTCAAAAAAACGATTTTTGGTTTTTCAATTCTCGCATAGTAAAAAGTACTCATAATTTCGACTAATAATTTACATTTTTAGAAAGCTGAAATATCTGGCATTCTTACAAGTCTAATCTGGTCCAGAAATAATGAAAATTGCCTTCAGGATCGCAATTTTAAAGACGTCATGATTTTAAATTTCTCGGCGTTCCGCTCGGCGTACCGCTTCGTTTCTCCCCCGCTGAAGCAGGGAAGGTGGTGGGTGGGGACGTCAAGGTGGAGGTGACGTCACGGTTCTGTATATGCATAGCGATAGGTGGGACAATAAGAAACCGAATTAGTTTTTACTTTCCGTTTCCCGCGCTTCCGATTTTAAATGAAATAAGAGCTTAACATATGCACTGTAGAAATTATTATATTTATATTTTAAATGATGGAACGATATGGATTTTTTAAATGGATATTTTAATTTTATGGATATTTTAAATGATGGAACGATGGATATTTTAATTTTATGGATATTTTAAATGATGGAACGATGGATACTTAAATTTTATGGATATTTTAAATGATGGAACAATGGAATGAGGATGATGGAATTAAGAGCTTAGAGAGCATATGGTCATTTTAAATTGTAAATTAGCGCGCGGGAAGTTAGCGGTAGGCCCGGGTACGATTCCCGCCACTGCCAAAACTGCCGAAGTGTTCACGCGGAATACGATCACGTTAAACATGTGGCCCCGTAAGTCCTTCCGAGAGGTTGGTGGTAGGGGAAGGAGGGTACGGTCCCTGTGGATGCCTCCTTCACAGGGTTCCGGTCTAAATTGGGTGGCATATCCTGGCCGTCCAACCAGTTACCAGGCCCGGGTTCGATTCCCAAAATTGCCGCCGTGTTTACGCGGAGTACGAGCACGTTAAACATGTGGGTCCGTGAGTCCTTCCGAGAAGTTGGTGGTAGGGGAAGGAGGGTACGGTCTAAATTGGATGAATAAAAAGAAAGTTATGGAGATTGTCGCGTAGGGCAAAGTAGCCCAATGGTTAGCGCGCGGAAATTGCACTCGGTAGGCCCGGGTTCGATTCCCAAAATTGCCGCCGTGTTTACGCGGAGTACGATCACGTTAAACATGTGGGTCTGTAAGTCCTTCCGAGAGGTTGGTGGTAGGGGAAGAAGGGTACGGTCCCTGTGGATGCTTCTCCCACTTGGTTCCGGTCTAAATTGGGTGAATAAAAAATAAGTTATGAAGAATATCGCGGAGGGTGAAGTACCCCAGTGGTTAGTGCGCGGGATTTGCACTCGGTAGGCCCGGGTTCGATTCCCGCCATTGCCAAAACAGCAGCCGTGTTCACGCGGAGTACGATCACGTTAAACGTGTTGGACTGCAAGTCCTTCCGAGAGGTTTGTGGTAGGGGAAGGAGGGTACGGTCTCTTTGGATGCCTCCCCCATTGGGTTCCGGTCTAAATTGTGTGGCACTTCCTGGCCTTCCAAGCAGTTACCTTACACCTTTCTGGTAGGTCGCGCCAACGAGTTTGCCACGGTCAGAATTTTCAAGGGTAGCGAACAGGCTGGTCGCCAAAGGCGGCTAGTCTTAAATAATGAAAGGCAATGTCTGTGTGTGTGTGTGTCTGTCTGTCTGTCTTATACACTATACGTTTCGCGACCGCGCGTCGGAGAGCTACGAAATTTGGCAATCGGAGACCCGGGGGGGAGGGAAGGGGACACGTGAAAACCGATTTTTAAAATTTTAATTATTTTTTTATTTATTTAATGTTTTATGCGATTTCGACCGTTTTTTGCCCTTTTTGCCCTTTTTTCTCCACGATCCAAACATCGTAGAAAAAAACAAATGACACCATCGGAAAGAGCAGAGAATTTCGAGTAAAAATATATCAATTTCAAATCTGAATTTCGATTTCTAATATTTTTTAAAGATTTTAAAACAAAAGTCACTTTTTGCTCAAGAAAACGATTTTTGGTTTTTAAATTCTCGCATCGTGAAAAGTACTCATAATTTCGACTAATAATTTACATTTTCAGAAAGGTCAAACATCTGGCATTCTTACAAGTCCAATCTGGTCCAGAAATAATGAAAATTGCCTTCAGGATGGCAATTTTAAAGACGCCATGATTTTAAATTTGTCGGCTACCGGCTCAGTTCCCCAACGGCATTTTCCCCCCATCCGCATTAGTTTCTTCCCCGTCTCCATGGAGACCGCGCTTTCGGTTTTAACTGAATTACGAGCATAAGTGTTGTATACATCGGGCGAAATTATTATATTTATATGATATTTTAAATGGATATTTTTAAATGGATATTTTAAATAATTTAAATGATTGAATTATGGTGGTTTGAATTGTGGTGATGTATTTGAAATTATTATATTTAAAATAATAAAAGGCAATGTCTGTGTGTGTGTGTGTGTGTCTGTCTGTCTGTCTTATACACTATACGTTTCGCGACCGCGCGTCGGAGAGCTACGAAATTTGGCAATCGGAGACCCGGGGGGGAGGGAAGGGGACACGTGAAAACCGATTTTTAAAATTTTAATTATTTTTTTATTTATTTAATGTTTTATGCGATTTCGACCGTTTTTTGCCCTTTTTGCCCTTTTTTCTCCACGAACCAGACATCGTAGAAAAAAACAAATTACACCATCGGAAAGAGCAGAGAATTTGGAGTAAAAATATATCAATTTCAAATCTGAATTTCGATTTCTAATATTTTTTAAAGATTTTAAAACAAAAGTCACTTTTTGCTCAAGAAAACGATTTTTGGTTTTTAAATTCTCGCATCGTGAAAAGTACTCATAATTTCGACTAATAATTTACATTTTCAGAAAGGTCAAACATCTGGCATTCTTACAAGTCTAATCTGGTCCAGAAATAATGAAAATTGCTTTCAGGATCGCAATTTTAAAGACGTCATGATTTTAAATTTCTCGCCGTTCCGCTCGGCGTGACGCTTCGTAATCTCCCCCGCTGAAGCAGGGAAGGTGGTGGGTGGGGACGTCAAGGTGGAGGTGACGTCACGGTTCTGTATATGTATAGCGATGGGTGGGAGAATAAGAAACCGAATTAGTTTTTACTTTCCGTTTCCCGCGCTTCCGATTTTAAATGAAATAAGAGCTTAACATATGCACTGTAGAAATTATTATATTTATATTTTAAATGATGGAACGATATGGATTTTTTAAATGGATATTTTAATTTTATGGATATTTTAAATGATGGAACGATGGATATTTTAATTTTATGGATATTTTAAATGATGGAACGATGGATATTTAAATTTTATGGATATTTTAAATGATGGAACAATGGAATGAGGATGATGGAATTAAGAGCTTAGAGAGCATATGGTCATTTTAAATTGTAAATTAGCGCGCGGGAAGTTAGCGGTAGGCCCGGGTACGATTCCCGCCACTGCCAAAACTGCCGAAGTGTTCACGCGGAATACGATCACGTTAAACATGTGGGCCCGTAAGTCCTTCCGAGAGGTTGGTGGTAGGGGAAGGAGGGTACGGTCCCTGTGGATGCCTCCTTCACAGGGTTCCCGTCTAAATTGGGTGAATATAAAGAAAGTTGCGGAGGGCGAGGCAGCCCAGTGGTTAGCGCTCAGGAATTGCACTCGGTAGGCCCGGGTTCGATTCCCGCCACTTCCAAAACTGCCGCCGTGTTCACGCGGAGTACGATCACGATAAACATGTGGGTCCGGAAGTCCTTCCGAGAGGTTGGTGGTAGGGGAAGGAGGGTACGGTCCCTGTGGATGCCTCCCTCACAGGGTTCCCGTCTAAATTGGGTTGAAGACCCAGACCGTCCGGCTCGTCCTGAGGACATGAGCAGCTATTTGGACGGCCGGGAAAAAGAAAGCCGAAGCTAACTCCCAGGGCCAACGTCCCACGGTCCAGCCAACACCAACCAACACCAGGGCCCCACGAGCATCCCGCAGCGGGCGCCGAAACAGGGCAAAGTTTATTTAAGAAACTTAAAAAAATTTTTACATTGGAGGGGTTACAAGTTTCCACCACTTAAGGGAACATAAATTTTTCAGGTGGAGAAAGCACAAACGGCTGACTAAAATTCAAATATTAAAGTTGAAATAGACATAATATGCTGAACACTGAGTACTAATATACAAAAAACAAAACAGAAAACAAGACAAAACTGGCAAAAGCCAACAACAACACGCAACAAGGGGGTAACACCTCCGGGGAACCGACCAGAGGAAGAGGGGAAAACTCACAAGCTGATTAGTTAATATGATTTGAAATTTCTCTTGCGATGAGAACACAGTTTTTAATTTTTTCGATGGAAGATTTGTTGGAACTGACTCTCGAGAACCAGGCTGCACAGTTAGGAGGGGAAGGTTTGGTGAGATGAAAATTTTTTGTATGAGGGCAGGAAAATATGAAGTGGTCTGCGTCGCCATAGGCGCCGCAGGAGCAACTAGAAGTAGATTTATGCTTGAAGAAATAAAGGTAATCCATGAATGGCCCATGTCCTGTAATAAAGTAGATTAGATATTTATTTGTTATCTGAGTAGAAGATTTAACTTGGGGTAAAAATAAAGAAATACGGGCGGGATCATGGGTCCGAGGGGAAACATATGCGTTTAGATAATCCTGCCAAAGGAGGGATATATTTGATTTACAGAATTTTTTAAGAAGGGAAAAGGGGAAGGGAAGGGAGAATGGGGAGCCTGAAATAGTTGCTTGCTTGGCAAACTTATCAGCAGCCTCGTTCCCGGAGACGTTCGAGTGGGCCTTAACCCAACGTAAGTTTATAAGGTTTTTGCTTGCAATGGCATTTTGTTTAATTTTGAAAAGGTAATTTGATTTGTTTTTAACTGAATCTAAGGCCGAAAGGGAAGAAAGACTGTCAGTAAAAATGTTAATTTTTAAATTATTGGTTGAGGCCCAGTTTACGGCAAAGTCAATAGCGGCAATTTCTGCCTGAAAAACTGTGTTCCCATCGGCAAGTTTAAATTTAAATGTTTCAAGAAGGGAGTCTAGGTTAAATATACAGATGGCAAATCCAGTGTTATTATCAATGGAGGAGCCATCTGTATAAACATTTAAGTCTGAAAAGGAAGAGGGAGGGCAGGGAACAAGGTTAACAATCCTGGAAGCGGGAGGAACTGAAGATAAGGGGCGGTTAAAATCAAAAAGGGAGGGGGAAGGGATTTCTAAATTAGTAAAAAGATTTATTCTATGTTTCCAAAAGATATATTTTTTATAATTAGTATTTATTACTATATGAATGGGGGGAATTCCTGTAATGGAGAAAAGAGAAATGTTAGAAGTGGTCCGAAAGCCAGCAGAAATTTTTAAGAGAAAAATCCTTTGAAGAGAAATAAGTTTTTTAATCTGATCCCCCGTTAAAGCTTGACCCCAAATGCCCGCGCCATAAATAATAGATTTTTCAATTACTGTTAAGTACCATATTTTTAATAAGGATTTATCTACCCCCCAGTTATTGCCTGACACCCGCCCAAAGGTGTTGGCGATCTTGTAACATTTCTCCTTAAGGTTAAAAATGTGGGTACTCCATTTTAAATTATCATCAATAGTAATTCCTAAATATGATAAGGAGCGGGAGGTAGGAATTTTGTAATTTAGGATTTTGAATGAGGGTCTGCAACGGATTTTAGAGCGATTTTTATTAAATATAATTGCTTTACATTTGTTTGGGGTGATTGTTAAATTGAGGATTGCAAGGGCCGAGGAGATTTGATTCAAAATATTATCTGTGTTAGTTCGGAGGGTTTTTAGGTTTGATCCATAGGTGACCACCGCAAGATCATCCGCGAAGGCTTGAATGTGAAACAGATTACTGTTGAGATTTAGTATTGAATTAAAATAAATGCTCCACAGGGTAGGGGAAATAACCGAACCCTGTGGAGCACCCATAGATAATGTTTTATTTAGTATAATTGAGTTTTCTGTAAATGTTATTTTTCTATCCACCAGGTATGAAAATAGAAAGGTTTGAAAAGTTGGTGGTAGATTGATATTTGCAAAAGTTTGTGGTAGTACACCCCAATTCAAACTGTCGAAAGCCCCGCAGATGTCCACGGTGGTTAATGATACAAAATTAATAGATTTATGTATTTTAATTGATTCTATCAGCCTGTGAGCTGCATCCTCACAGCATGTGAGCTCTCTAAAACCAAACTGGAGGGGATGAAGAGCCCCTTCAGTCGTTAACCAAAAGTTGAGTTTGTGAATGAAAATTTTTTCTATTATTTTACCAAGGGTTGGGAGAAGAGAAATTGGCCTAAAGGAAGAGCACAGGGAGGGATCTTTACCAGGTTTATTAAAAAACAAGATGTTTGCATTTTTTAGACAGGACGGGAAATGACAAAATTTAAAACAAAGATTAATGGAATTTGAAATAAGGGAGGGGAAAAATTTAAAGATATGTTTCCAGACGGTAAAGTCCAGGAGATCAAGACCTGGAGCTTTACCCGATTTTAAATTATTAAAGACTGAAATGAGCTCTTCATCCGAAACTTGACCCAGACCGAATTCCGGAAGGGGAAAAGTTGGAAAACAATCAAAATTAGTATCTTCTTTAAAATGATGATCCAAAAGACGAGAGAGCTTTTCTTTAGGGTTTAGGGAAGGGGCATCAGGGAAAAAAAGGGATAAGTTATTAAATTTCTTATGTTTTTGGAAAGCGAATTTGAAGTGAGAGCCGAAAGTTTGATTGCAACTGGAACAGTATTTTTTCCATGATTCCAGCCGTACTTTTTTGATCATCTGTTTATACTTTGCTCTGCTGTGTTTAAATTTAACTTTTGCTGCGTTAATTTCCTGTAAAGGAGCTGAGTTCCCCTCAAGTGATTTAACCCTTCTTGAAAGGGCAGTAACAAAATTTCGAAATTTGGAGAGGTCCTTATTCCACCAAGAATAGGTAGAAACTTTAGATTTTTTCTTGCGGATAAAAGAGAGGGCACATTTTTGTGTAAGTTCAATTAGTGTTTTAAAATAGTTATCAAGGGAAAGGATATCGCTAACTTTATCTAAAAGGGAGAGTAAATATTTATTATGAGGTCTAAAATTATGTATAAATTTGCCCAGTCCATATTGGGTCTTAAGGAAAAAAGAATTATTTAAAATAGGAGAAAGATTTAAAGTAACTTGTACAAATTTGTGATCGCTTATGGAATCACTCGAGAGGACCTCCCAGCAGAGCAAAGAATCAAAAAGGGAAAAATTAATTAAAGTTAGGTCTGGGAAACCGACACCGGAGTGGGACACGAATGTTGGACCATAGCTAATATCATTACAAATTAATAGGTTATTAGAGAGACAAAAATCAATTAAATCCAGACCCCTCTGGTCGGTGAAATTATATCCCCACATCCGGGCCCGGGCATTAAAATCTCCTAAAAGTAAAGTATCCCCAGTAAAAAAGTCGAAAGGGGAGAGTTCAGCCAACATGTCTTGAAAGTCATCATGTGGAGGAAAGTAAAGGCTCCCAACTGACAAAAATTTGCCAGAGGGGAGCACAACACTGATGAAAACAGAGGAGGAACTTTTAAATTTAAAGTTTACAACTAAGGAAGTATTAAATATCAGTATAATAGCTTTTTGGGAGTCAGAAGCAAATTGGCGAGTTCCGGGAGGGGGAGAAAGAATTTTATTTTGTAGAACATAAGGCTCCTGCAAGCAGACTATATCAATATTATTATCGATGGCGAATTTTATTGCATTTGAATGAGCTATCAAAGAATGGTTACTATTAATCTGTATGCATTTAAATGACATTTATAAGGTAAAGTAGTCAATGCGAAAGCTAGAGCCCGGATGTAGGGAGAAAGAAAGCAATTAACCGTATAAAAACCCAATGGAGAAAGGGCAATAAAAAAATATATACCTATTACCACTAAAATATACATATTAGTACCAAACATATATTATATACAATATACTACTGAACACATATAACATAACCAAATACAACATATAAGAGTGAAACCATAGCTAACGAAGGGTTCAAACAAAACTGCCGCCGTGATCACGCGGAGTACGATCACGATAAACATGTGGGTCCGGAAGTCCTTCCGAGAGGTTGGTGGTAGGGGAAGGAGGGTACGGTCCCTGTGGATGCCTCTCCCACTGGGTTCCGTTCTAAATTGGGTAAATAAAAAGAATGTTATGGAGATAGTCGCTGGGGGCGAAGAAGCCCAGTGGTTAGCGCGCGGGAATTGCACTCAGTAGGCCCGGGTTCGATTCCCAAAATTGCCGCCGTGTTTACGCGGAGTACGATCACGTTAAACATGTGGGTCCGTGAGTCCTTCCGAGAAGTTGGTGGTAAGGGAAGGAGGGTACGGTCTAAATTGGATGAATAAAAAGAAAGTTATGGAGATTGTCGCGTAGGGCAAAGTAGCCCAATGGTTAGCGCGCGGAAATTGCACTCGGTAGGCCCGGGTTCGATTCCCAAAATTGCCGCCGTGTTTACGCGGAGTACGATCACGTTAAACATGTGGGTCTGTAAGTCCTTCCGAGAGGTTGGTGGTAGGGGAAGAAGGGTACGGTCCCTGTGGATGCTTCTCCCACTTGGTTCCGGTCTAAATTGGGTGAATAAAAAATAAGTTATGAAGAATATCGCGGAGGGTGAAGTACCCCAGTGGTTAGTGCGCGGGATTTGCACTTGGTAGGCCCGGGTTCGATTCCCAAAATTGCCGAATAAAAATAAAGTTATGGAGATTGTCGCGGATGGCACGGTAGCCCAGTGGTTAGCGCGCGGGAATTTCACTCGGAAGGCCCGGGTTCGATTCCCGCCATTGCCAAAACTGCAGCCGTGTTCACGCGGAGTACGATCACGTTAAACGTGTGGGACTGCAAGTCCTTCCGAGAGGTTTGTGGTAGGGGAAGGAGGGTACGGTCTCTTTGGATGCCTCCCCCATTGGGTTCCGGTCTAAATTGTGTGGCACTTCCTGGCCTTCCAAGCAGTTACCTTACACCTTTCTGGTAGGTCGCGCCAACGAGTTTGCCACGTTCAGAATTTTCAAGGGTAGCGAACAGGCTGGTCGCCAAAGGCGGCTAGTTGTTAATAAATGTCATTGTTTCTGAATATAACGCATAACTGATTTAGAAAATAAAAGATTTAGGCTAATGATCTATATAATAAAAGGCAATGTCTGTGTGTCTGTCTTATACACTATACGTTTCGCGACCGCGCGTCGGAGAGCTACGAAATTTGGTAATCGGAGACCCGGGGGGGAGGGAAGGGGACACGTGAAAACCGATTTTTAAAATTTTAATTATTTTTTTATTTATTTAATGTTTTTTGCGATTTCGACCGTTTTTTGCCCTTTTTTCTCCACGATCCAGACATCGTAGAAAAAAACAAATAACACCATCGGAAAGAGCAGAGAATTTCGAGTAAAAATATATCAATTTCAAATCTCCATTTCGATTTCTAATATTTTTTAAAGATTTTAAAACAAAAGTCACTTTTTGCTCAAGAAAACGATTTTTGGTTTTTAAATTCTCGCATCGTGAAAAGTACTCATAATTTCGACTAATAATTTACATTTTCAGAAAGGTCAAACATCTGGCATTCTTACAAGTCTAATCTGGTCCAGAAATATTGAAAATTGCCTTCAGGATCGCAATTTTAAAGACGTCATGATTTAAATTTCTCGCCGTTCCGCTCGGCGTGACGCTTCGTTTCTCCCCCGCTGAAGCAGGGAAGGTGGTGGGTGGGGACGTCAAGGTGGAGGTGACGTCACGGTTCTGTATATGCATAGCGATGGGTGGGACAATAAGAAACCGAATTAGTTTTTACTTTCCGTTTCCCGCGCTTCCGATTTTAAATGAAATAAGAGCTTAACATATGCACTGTAGAAATTATTATATTTATATTTTAAATGATGGAACGATATGGATTTTTTAAATGGATATTTTAATTTTATGGATATTTTAAATGATGGAACGATGGATATTTTAATTTTATGGATATTTTAAATGATGGAACGATGGATATTTAAATTTTATGGATATTTTAAATGATGGAACAATGGAATGAGGATGATGGAATTAAGAGCTTAGAGAGCATATGGTCATTTTAAATTGTAAATTAGCGCGCGGGAAGTTAGCGGTAGGCCCGGGTACGATTCCCGCCACTGCCAAAACTGCCGAAGTGTTCACGCGGAATACGATCACGTTAAACATGTGGGCCCGTAAGTCCTTCCGAGAGGTTGGTGGTAGGGGAAGGAGGGTACGGTCCCTGTGGATGCCTCCTTCACAGGGTTCCCGAAAGCCCAGACCATCCGGCTCGTCCTAGGACTTAGAGCAGCATAGCGAATGGTCGGGAAGATTTTGGTAAGCGGAGGCCGTCCGCCAGGAACCCTACGTCTTCCCGGGGTAACCAACACCTGTGTTTATTTTATCTTAAGAAAGGGAGGTTACAACATTTTAGGCTAGGGTAACAATGATACAGCAGTTTACAAGCGCTGTATATTTAGATGGTTGATAACATTTTCATTGACTTGACATGTTGTAACTTGACAAGATGTTCTGAAGTTAAACAACTATAATCGGTGGGTAGACGTTACACATAAAATCATACACATAAAAACATCATACACATAAAAACATCATTACACATAAAAACCCAAAACAGACGGGGGACAGACAAATATAAATTCCCAATACAGACGGGGGACAGACAATTCAGAATGGTTCACAAATACAGCAAAACACAGCAAACGACATCAAAAAGCAAACAACATAAAATGAGTCAGAAACCTTCAGAATTCAACTCAATAAAGGGTTATTCGGCATGAAGCATGGAAAATATTTTTCATATTTTATATAAGAATTTTCCATAATATATATAAGTTTTCCTTTTTTCTAAGTTTGCCAAATTTAAAGTAAAGATAAATGAAATTTAGATAAAAGTTTAAATATGTATATAATGCTTAAATGAACCAATGAAAAGGATTAATTATTTTAAAGTTAACTATTAAAGACAAATGAAATTGAAATAAAAGTTTAAATATATATATATATATGTTTTCCTTTTTTCCTTTTCTTTTTTTTTTTTTTTTTTTTTAAGATTTTAAGTTTTTAATTACGTTAAAAACAGCAACAGACATCATAAGGTGAAAGATGCAAAAAAAATAAGAATAAAGTTAACATTTAAGTTTTAAAGTTCAAATGAATCTATGTAAAGGATTAATTATTTTAAGGTTATGAGTTTTAAATTCCCAAAGTTTAAAGTTTTGATGTTTTCCATCAAGCACAGCATACATTATACAGCATATAGTTAAATACAAATGAAATATAATACAAAAACTGGTGAGAGATCTCAGAAAAAGTAAAGACGATTATAGAGTTTTTTGTAGAGTACGGATTCGTAAAAGTTCCTTGCGGAGAGCAGAGCAGTTAGCTCTGTCACGTGCGTTATGAGATGTACACCATCCAAGAGAAGAGTCTCTGAAATTGGCATCGGTACAATTCGGACAGGTGGCAGAAGAGGATTTACATGTTTTGAAGGTGTGATCACTCGACGAACACTGGCTACACAAGCTTGTAGGCTGTCGGCAGGAGGAGGCAGAGTGTCCGAAGCCCTGGCAGCGGAAGCATATTTGTAAGGAAACGTACTTTTTTATGATAATATAGTGAAAGTTATGATAAAGTTTTTTGAGATTCAAAAGAGATTGTGCAGCGTCTATGTTAACAGATATTATCCAATTGTTCTTTCCCTGCTTGTTTTTAAAGTGTTTGATAACTCTGAACTCACTCAACTCCACAGAAGGTTGGTTACTTAGTAGCAAAGGTTTTATGTCTTCCTCCAAAAGGGTCTCAGGGACGTTAAAGAGTATAAGCGGCATTCTTCGAGAGGGAAGGCGTGAAACATCAAAGTGTTGAGCAAGCCCCGAGTCCTCAAATTTCGGTAAAAGAGTTTCAACCACTTCTCCACGGCACGTGATCTTGAACGTGTCCGGATTAACCGAAGAGATATTATGAATGTAAATTCCGGGCGGACAAGCAGAGTTGTGGAGATCGTGCTTAAGTTGATCCATCGTCCTGGAGGGATCTCTCCCTTTGAGCAGCACACTAGCATAAGATGGCTCCGTGACTGAAGAGCGAGTTTCAGGAAGAGTGACAACAGAAATGTTATTTAAGTTTTTCTGGACCAAGTCCTCCACAGTGGAAGGAATATCCCGTAGATCACAGGTGAGAGAACGAGAAAGTTCAGCAAAGTTTGAAGTTAAAGAGGTGCGCAAAAGATCCAGCTCCTCCTGGAAAGAACCAGTGATTTCCCGCATAGACCGTGATATATCCACATCATCAACCGAAGAATGATTCGCACTAAGATCCAGCGTAAGGGTTCTAATGTGTTCAGAAATATCTGATGATAGAGATGTTTTAAGTAATTCAAGTTCATTATGAAAAGTTTTGGAAATTTCTTGTAGAGGTTGAGAAATGTTCAGTTGAGAAATGTTCGATGTTAGAGATGTTTTAAGTAAATCAAGTTCATTGTGAAAAGTTTCAGAAATTTCTTGTAGAGGTTGCGAAAAGTTCGGTGGCGTCTTAGAGCAGGGAAATCCAGGGAGAGGAACAGCAGAGTTATTAGAGAGGTTCCTCTGAACGACATCCTCAACAAAGGACGGAATCTCTTTAAGGTCCAGAGCAAGGGATTGTGTAATAGCAGACATTTCATCAGATAATGAAGTTTTAAGTAATTCAAGTTCCTTATGAAAAGTTTTAGATATTTCCTGTAGAGGTTGAGAGAAGTTCGGAGTCGTCACAGAACAGGGAGATCCAATGAGAGGATCAGCAGAATTATTAGAAAGGTTCTTCTGTACAACGTCCTCAACAAAGGACGGAATCTCCTTAAGGTCCAGAGCAAGGGTTTGTGTAATTGCAGACATATCACTAGATAATGAAGTTCTAAGAAGTTCGAGTTCTGAATGGAAAGAATTAGTAATTTCCTGTAATGGCTGTGAAAAATCGATAGAAGGTGTTTGTAGATTGATACGATAGCAGGTGGATAGGATTGTATCAATTTTGTCCTTTAAAAATTCCATGTGATTATCAGAGGGTTGGACGTGTACAGTAAGGAAGTCGAGAATTTGAGCACAGGTATTAAGAATATAGTAGTATGCAGACTCCTCAGACTCTCCAGCCATTTCCTCAGGTGCAAGGACAGGAGTCGACGGAGGAGCCGGTTTAGCAGTCTCAGCAGGAGTAGAGTATTTATCCATCCAATGTTCATCAAAAGGGGCAAGATCCAGAGGAGTCTTCCCCAAATTATCATCCACGGTAACAGGAAGACGAGGAAAGTCCACAGGAGATAACGTCCACACATCAGTAGTCTCTTCAGCATCGACAGGAATTGAAGTAGAAGGCTTACAAGGAGGCCGAGACTTCGGAAGAGGAGGCGGAACCGAGGAATCCATCTTCAAGGCAGCGGATAACGTAGTTCGACGAAGCGAAGACAATTTATCAGAGTATAGTTCAGTAAAGCGGTCGAGGTGAGAGTGAGTCAGCGTCGATGTACATGCATGACGTTCATAGATAGGAAAGGATTCAAAACCATCACTGCCAGGGCGAGAGGAAATTCCATCACGAACGACTCGGTCAGGGATAGAGGGTGTAGAATGATGAAATCCAGAAAAACGAGAAGTATTACATTTAGTATTTTGTCTGTCTCTGTAACGTCTGTTTGAAGAATGTCGAAAATGACCACGATCAGGAACAGGAACAGGTGTATGTACATGAGGACGAGGAGAAAAAAAGTCTGGATCAGAAGCGTATTCATCAAATCTTTCTCTATACATGTTGTGATATAAAGTTCTTTTATTTTACACGTGAAAAGTCTGTTATGAAAAAGTCTATGTCACACAAAAAGTTCACCAAGAGTAGGGATAAGTGCAAGGACAACAATATTCACTCAGTTCACTCTTCACAGGGTTCCCGTCTAAATTGGGTGAATATAAAGAAAGTTGCGGAGGGCGAGGCAGCCCAGTGGTTAGCGCTCAGGAATTGCACTCGGTAGGCCCGGGTTCGATTCCCGCCACTTCCAAAACTGCCGCCGTGTTCACGCGGAGTACGATCACGTTAAACGTGTGGGACTGCAAGTCCTTCCGAGAGGTTTGTGGTAGGGGAAGGAGGGTACGGTCTCTTTGGATCCACGACCCAGACCGTGCCCCTTGCCAACGGGGGCTTAAAGGGTTTTTAAGCACGGCCGGGAAAAGGTGTACACCCCAACACAAACCAGGTCCACGGGCTACCCCGCCCCACCGGACAGAGGAAACCGCCGAACCCCACCACGCAGCGAGCAAACAGCCCAGGACGCCAGGGGGACAACAGGCCAACGCCCATCAGGCGAGGCCAGACGCCACCAGTCCCGGAGAAGTGCCCCGACGAGGACGACCGAAACCCCCACCAGCAGGCCAGGGACCCGCCCGCAAAGGGACCAACCAGGCAACGCGCGCCACCGACAAAACGGCGACGCCCACCGCCCACAGAATATTTATTTATTAATTAATTTTTTTTTTTTTTTTTTTTCCCTTCTCAAAAACAACCGGCCAAGGTGGTTACATGGCTGACAAAAACTCTCGCACCAATTGGCGAGGAAGGATTTTACAAAATCCGCTACAATTAGCGGAACAACATAAATACAAACAAGAATAATTAAAACAAAACCCGCAAGATTGCGGTGGAACAAAGGGAATAGTGAAATAATGATGAGGATTGCCTACCGTCCTTTCCAGGACCAAAAGTTTTTTCCCACTCCCTTGCCATAAAATAATACATTATTTTACAGTTTAAATACATTGAGTTACCGTTTTTAGGACACATTTCACATAAATATAAAATAATTATCAGTCTATATACAATTATTTACAAAAATTTGAATATTTTTTCATTTGCTCCACTATGATACAATATTACAATTTCTCCAATATATATATACATATTTTCAGTCATTATATTCAGTCATTTATATATATCTACAATAACTTTATATTCATATTTAACTGTTATTTTACTTTTATATACATATTTATACAAATTTATTTACAACCATATGCACTTTTATATCCAATGATTTTGAAATTGAACCGACGATGTGCACACCAACAAATTCTAACTAATAAAAACAGTTAGTTAGAATAAGTAATATTCCAACTAATAAAAACAGATTGACATAAAATATAAATGGCTATCCACGGTTCCAAAATCAGAATGGTATGTTTAGCTAATTATTCGTCTTCACAGATTCCTTTAGATACCAGAATACATTCTTTTACACGAGCTGTGGACGAGGAACTAGCCACTACCCTATCAAACCATAGGGCCCGCCCTCCAGCGGAGGGCCTCCCAAGATGCCACCTGAGGGTCAGCGGGCAGTCAAAGACGTAGTGGTCTGCGTCCCCCACCGACCCACAGGTGCAAAGAGGCGAGGGTTTTATCTTAAACCTATTCAGGTAGGCCATAAAAGGACCATGCCCTGTACAGAAGTATATCAAAAATTTATTCACTACCTGTCGAGCAAGATTAGGAACGGGACAAAAGGAACGGGCCCGTAAGCCACCGTCCCACGAGTCACCAAGAGTCCGCCATCTCCCCACCACCTCCGACCTAACAAAGCCGGCCAGGAGGGAGTAGGGGGCAGGGACATCCAGTGGCTCGCCGGACCTAGCCGCGATCTTCGCGTTATCGTCTGCCTCCTCGTTACCGGCAATACCTATGTGGGCCTTTACCCAACGAAGGGAAACCAAATCCTTACACCCAAACAGATTATTCCGTACGTGTGAAAGCAATGCAGAGCGACTGCGGGACGAGCACAGCGCGGCAAGAGAGGAAGCGCTATCAGTGTAAATAATTGTAGGAACACCAGCTTCGAGAGCCCAGCTACCAGCAAAGTTAATGGCATGAAGTTCAGCTTGGAAAACTGAGTTAAAATCATTTAGCTTATACCTGCTTACGTGGGTCAAGATATTATCAATATATACACAAAAAGCGAAACCCACCTCCCCGTCGATTTTCGACCCGTCAGTAAAAATACAACACCGGGGAGCCTCCCCAGCACCCTCTAAAACCAAGACCCTTCGGTCCGGGGGTAGAGAGCCCGAGGCGACCCGGTTGTCGAATCTCGCCGGGGAAGGTAGTAAGGGATTGGTAAACAAATTGGTCCTCCTCTTCCAGAAATAAAATTTCTTATGGCTAGCCTCCAGGACTGCCTGAATGGGTGGGATGCCGAGGAGAAGGAACAAAACAACGTAGGGAGAGGTCCGGTACGCGCCGGAGATCCGCAGCAGGAAGGTCTCTTTGGATGCCTCCCCCATTGGGTTCCGGTCTAAATTGTGTGGCACTTCCTGGCCTTCCAAGCAGTTACCTTACACCTTTCTGGTAGGTCGCGCCAACGAGTTTGCCACGGTCAGAATTTTCAAGGGTAGCGAACAGGCTGGTCGCCAAAGGCGGCTAGTAAATAATAAAAGGCAATGTCTGTGTGTGTGTGTGTGTGTCTGTCTTATACACTATACGTTTCGCGACCGCGCGTCGGAGAGCTACGAAATTTGGCAATCGGAGACCTGGGGGGGAGGGAAGGGGACACGTGAAAACCGATTTTCAAAATTCTAATTATTTTTTTATTTATTTAATGTTTTATGCGATTTCGACCTTTTTTTGCCCATTTTTCTCCACGATCCAGACGTCGTAGAAAAAAACAACTCACACCATCGGAAAGAGCAGACAATTACGAGTAAAAATATATCAATTTCAAATCTCCATTTCGATTTCTAATATTTTTTAAAGATTTTAAAACAAAAGTCACTTTTGGCTCAAAAAAACGATTTTTGGTTTTTCAATTCTCGCATAGTAAAAAGTACTCATAATTTCGACTAATAATTTACATTTTTAGAAAGCTGAAATATCTGGCATTCTTACAAGTCTAATCTGGTCCAGAAATAATGAAAATTGCCTTCAGGATCGCAATTTTAAAGACGTCATGATTTTAAATTTCTCGGCGTTCCGCTCGGCGTTCCGCTCGGCGTACCGCTTCGTTTCTCCCCCGCTGAAGCAGGGAAGGTGGTGGGTGGGGACGTCAAGGTGGAGGTGACGTCACGGTTCTGTATATGCATAGCGATGGGTGGGACAATAAGAAACCGAATTAGTTTTTACTTTCCGTTTCCCGCGCTTCCGATTTTAAATGAAATAAGAGCTTAACATATGCACTGTAGAAATTATTATATTTATATTTTAAATGATGGAACGATATGGATTTTTTAAATGGATATTTTAATTTTATGGATATTTTAAATGATGGAACGATGGATATTTTAATTTTATGGATATTTTAAATGATGGAACGATGGATATTTAAATTTTATGGATATTTTAAATGATGGAACAATGGAATGAGGATGATGGAATTAAGAGCTTAGAGAGCATATGGTCATTTTAAATTGTAAATTAGCGCGCGGGAAGTTAGCGGTAGGCCCGGGTACGATTCCCGCCACTGCCAAAACTGCCGAAGTGTTCACGCGGAATACGATCACGTTAAACATGTGGGCCCGTAAGTCCTTCCGAGAGGTTGGTGGTAGGGGAAGGAGGGTACGGTCCCTGTGGATGCCTCCTTCACAGGGTTCCGGTCTAAATTGGGTGGCACATCCTGGCCGTCCAACCAGTTACCAGGCCCGGGTTCGATTCCCAAAATTGCCGCCGTGTTTACGCGGAGTACGAGCACGTTAAACATGTGGGTCCGTGAGTCCTTCCGAGAAGTTGGTGGTAGGGGAAGGAGGGTACGGTCTAAATTGGATGAATAAAAAGAAAGTTATGGAGATTGTCGCGTAGGGCAAAGTAGCCCAATGGTTAGCGCGCGGAAATTGCACTCGGTAGGCCCGGGTTCGATTCCCAAAATTGCCGCCGTGTTTACGCGGAGTACGATCACGTTAAACATGTGGGTCTGTAAGTCCTTCCGAGAGGTTGGTGGTAGGGGAAGAAGGGTACGGTCCCTGTGGATGCTTCTCCCACTTGGTTCCGGTCTAAATTGGGTGAATAAAAAATAAGTTATGAAGAATATCGCGGAGGGTGAAGTACCCCAGTGGTTAGTGCGCGGGATTTGCACTCGGTAGGCCCGGGTTCGATTCCCGCCATTGCCAAAACAGCAGCCGTGTTCACGCGGAGTACGATCACGTTAAACGTGTTGGACTGCAAGTCCTTCCGAGAGGTTTGTGGTAGGGGAAGGAGGGTACGGTCTCTTTGGATGCCTCCCCCATTGGGTTCCGGTCTAAATTGTGTGGCACTTCCTGGCCTTCCAAGCAGTTACCTTACACCTTTCTGGTAGGTCGCGCCAACGAGTTTGCCACGGTCAGAATTTTCAAGGGTAGCGAACAGGCTGGTCGCCAAAGGCGGCTAGTCTTAAATAATGAAAGGCAATGTCTGTGTGTGTGTGTGTCTGTCTGTCTGTCTTATACACTATACGTTTCGCGACCGCGCGTCGGAGAGCTACGAAATTTGGCAATCGGAGACCCGGGGGGGAGGGAAGGGGACACGTGAAAACCGATTTTTAAAATTTTAATTATTTTTTTATTTATTTAATGTTTTATGCGATTTCGACCGTTTTTTGCCCTTTTTGCCCTTTTTTCTCCACGATCCAAACATCGTAGAAAAAAACAAATGACACCATCGGAAAGAGCAGAGAATTTCGAGTAAAAATATATCAATTTCAAATCTGAATTTCGATTTCTAATATTTTTTAAAGATTTTAAAACAAAAGTCACTTTTTGCTCAAGAAAACGATTTTTGGTTTTTAAATTCTCGCATCGTGAAAAGTACTCATAATTTCGACTAATAATTTACATTTTCAGAAAGGTCAAACATCTGGCATTCTTACAAGTCCAATCTGGTCCAGAAATAATGAAAATTGCCTTCAGGATGGCAATTTTAAAGACGCCATGATTTTAAATTTGTCGGCTACCGGCTCAGTTCCCCAACGGCATTTTCCCCCCATCCGCATTAGTTTCTTCCCCGTCTCCATGGAGACCGCGCTTTCGGTTTTAACTGAATTACGAGCATAAGTGTTGTATACATCGGGCGAAATTATTATATTTATATGATATTTTAAATGGATATTTTTAAATGGATATTTTAAATAATTTAAATGATTGAATTATGGTGGTTTGAATTGTGGTGATGTATTTGAAATTATTATATTTAAAATAATAAAAGGCAATGTCTGTGTGTGTGTGTGTGTGTCTGTCTGTCTGTCTTATACACTATACGTTTCGCGACCGCGCGTCGGAGAGCTACGAAATTTGGCAATCGGAGACCCGGGGGGGAGGGAAGGGGACACGTGAAAACCGATTTTTAAAATTTTAATTATTTTTTTATTTATTTAATGTTTTATGCGATTTCGACCGTTTTTTGCCCTTTTTGCCCTTTTTTCTCCACGAACCAGACATCGTAGAAAAAAACAAATTACACCATCGGAAAGAGCAGAGAATTTGGAGTAAAAATATATCAATTTCAAATCTGAATTTCGATTTCTAATATTTTTTAAAGATTTTAAAACAAAAGTCACTTTTTGCTCAAGAAAACGATTTTTGGTTTTTAAATTCTCGCATCGTGAAAAGTACTCATAATTTCGACTAATAATTTACATTTTCAGAAAGGTCAAACATCTGGCATTCTTACAAGTCTAATCTGGTCCAGAAATAATGAAAATTGCTTTCAGGATCGCAATTTTAAAGACGTCATGATTTTAAATTTCTCGCCGTTCCGCTCGGCGTGACGCTTCGTAATCTCCCCCGCTGAAGCAGGGAAGGTGGTGGGTGGGGACGTCAAGGTGGAGGTGACGTCACGGTTCTGTATATGTATAGCGATGGGTGGGAGAATAAGAAACCGAATTAGTTTTTACTTTCCGTTTCCCGCGCTTCCGATTTTAAATGAAATAAGAGCTTAACATATGCACTGTAGAAATTATTATATTTATATTTTAAATGATGGAACGATATGGATTTTTTAAATGGATATTTTAATTTTATGGATATTTTAAATGATGGAACGATGGATATTTTAATTTTATGGATATTTTAAATGATGGAACGATGGATATTTAAATTTTATGGATATTTTAAATGATGGAACAATGGAATGAGGATGATGGAATTAAGAGCTTAGAGAGCATATGGTCATTTTAAATTGTAAATTAGCGCGCGGGAAGTTAGCGGTAGGCCCGGGTACGATTCCCGCCACTGCCAAAACTGCCGAAGTGTTCACGCGGAATACGATCACGTTAAACATGTGGGCCCGTAAGTCCTTCCGAGAGGTTGGTGGTAGGGGAAGGAGGGTACGGTCCCTGTGGATGCCTCCTTCACAGGGTTCCCGTCTAAATTGGGTGAATATAAAGAAAGTTGCGGAGGGCGAGGCAGCCCAGTGGTTAGCGCTCAGGAATTGCACTCGGTAGGCCCGGGTTCGATTCCCGCCACTTCCAAAACTGCCGCCGTGTTCACGCGGAGTACGATCACGATAAACATGTGGGTCCGGAAGTCCTTCCGAGAGGTTGGTGGTAGGGGAAGGAGGGTACGGTCCCTGTGGATGCCTCCCTCACAGGGTTCCCGTCTAAATTGGGTTGAAGACCCAGACCGTCCGGCTCGTCCTGAGGACATGAGCAGCTATTTGGACGGCCGGGAAAAAGAAAGCCGAAGCTAACTCCCAGGGCCAACGTCCCACGGTCCAGCCAACACCAACCAACACCAGGGCCCCACGAGCATCCCGCAGCGGGCGCCGAAACAGGGCAAAGTTTATTTAAGAAACTTAAAAAAATTTTTACATTGGAGGGGTTACAAGTTTCCACCACTTAAGGGAACATAAATTTTTCAGGTGGAGAAAGCACAAACGGCTGACTAAAATTCAAATATTAAAGTTGAAATAGACATAATATGCTGAACACTGAGTACTAATATACAAAAAACAAAACAGAAAACAAGACAAAACTGGCAAAAGCCAACAACAACACGCAACAAGGGGATAACACCTCCGGGGAACCGACCAGAGGAAGAGGGGAAAACTCACAAGCTGATTAGTTAATATGATTTGAAATTTCTCTTGCGATGAGAACACAGTTTTTAATTTTTTCGATGGAAGATTTGTTGGAACTGACTCTCGAGAACCAGGCTGCACAGTTAGGAGGGGAAGGTTTGGTGAGATGAAAATTTTTTGTATGAGGGCAGGAAAATATGAAGTGGTCTGCGTCGCCATAGGCGCCGCAGGAGCAACTAGAAGTAGATTTATGCTTGAAGAAATAAAGGTAATCCATGAATGGCCCATGTCCTGTAATAAAGTAGATTAGATATTTATTTGTTATCTGAGTAGAAGATTTAACTTGGGGTAAAAATAAAGAAATACGGGCGGGATCATGGGTCCGAGGGGAAACATATGCGTTTAGATAATCCTGCCAAAGGAGGGATATATTTGATTTACAGAATTTTTTAAGAAGGGAAAAGGGGAAGGGAAGGGAGAATGGGGAGCCTGAAATAGTTGCTTGCTTGGCAAACTTATCAGCAGCCTCGTTCCCGGAGACGTTCGAGTGGGCCTTAACCCAACGTAAGTTTATAAGGTTTTTGCTTGCAATGGCATTTTGTTTAATTTTGAAAAGGTAATTTGATTTGTTTTTAACTGAATCTAAGGCCGAAAGGGAAGAAAGACTGTCAGTAAAAATGTTAATTTTTAAATTATTGGTTGAGGCCCAGTTTACGGCAAAGTCAATAGCGGCAATTTCTGCCTGAAAAACTGTGTTCCCATCGGCAAGTTTAAATTTAAATGTTTCAAGAAGGGAGTCTAGGTTAAATATACAGATGGCAAATCCAGTGTTATTATCAATGGAGGAGCCATCTGTATAAACATTTAAGTCTGAAAAGGAAGAGGGAGGGCAGGGAACAAGGTTAACAATCCTGGAAGCGGGAGGAACTGAAGATAAGGGGCGGTTAAAATCAAAAAGGGAGGGGGAAGGGATTTCTAAATTAGTAAAAAGATTTATTCTATGTTTCCAAAAGATATATTTTTTATAATTAGTATTTATTACTATATGAATGGGGGGAATTCCTGTAATGGAGAAAAGAGAAATGTTAGAAGTGGTCCGAAAGCCAGCAGAAATTTTTAAGAGAAAAATCCTTTGAAGAGAAATAAGTTTTTTAATCTGATCCCCCGTTAAAGCTTGACCCCAAATGCCCGCGCCATAAATAATAGATTTTTCAATTACTGTTAAGTACCATATTTTTAATAAGGATTTATCTACCCCCCAGTTATTGCCTGACACCCGCCCAAAGGTGTTGGCGATCTTGTAACATTTCTCCTTAAGGTTAAAAATGTGGGTACTCCATTTTAAATTATCATCAATAGTAATTCCTAAATATGATAAGGAGCGGGAGGTAGGAATTTTGTAATTTAGGATTTTGAATGAGGGTCTGCAACGGATTTTAGAGCGATTTTTATTAAATATAATTGCTTTACATTTGTTTGGGGTGATTGTTAAATTGAGGATTGCAAGGGCCGAGGAGATTTGATTCAAAATATTATCTGTGTTAGTTCGGAGGGTTTTTAGGTTTGATCCATAGGTGACCACCGCAAGATCATCCGCGAAGGCTTGAATGTGAAACAGATTACTGTTGAGATTTAGTATTGAATTAAAATAAATGCTCCACAGGGTAGGGGAAATAACCGAACCCTGTGGAGCACCCATAGATAATGTTTTATTTAGTATAATTGAGTTTTCTGTAAATGTTATTTTTCTATCCACCAGGTATGAAAATAGAAAGGTTTGAAAAGTTGGTGGTAGATTGATATTTGCAAAAGTTTGTGGTAGTACACCCCAATTCAAACTGTCGAAAGCCCCGCAGATGTCCACGGTGGTTAATGATACAAAATTAATAGATTTATGTATTTTAATTGATTCTATCAGCCTGTGAGCTGCATCCTCACAGCATGTGAGCTCTCTAAAACCAAACTGGAGGGGATGAAGAGCCCCTTCAGTCGTTAACCAAAAGTTGAGTTTGTGAATGAAAATTTTTTCTATTATTTTACCAAGGGTTGGGAGAAGAGAAATTGGCCTAAAGGAAGAGCACAGGGAGGGATCTTTACCAGGTTTATTAAAAAACAAGATGTTTGCATTTTTTAGACAGGACGGGAAATGACAAAATTTAAAACAAAGATTAATGGAATTTGAAATAAGGGAGGGGAAAAATTTAAAGATATGTTTCCAGACGGTAAAGTCCAGGAGATCAAGACCTGGAGCTTTACCCGATTTTAAATTATTAAAGACTGAAATGAGCTCTTCATCCGAAACTTGACCCAGACCGAATTCCGGAAGGGGAAAAGTTGGAAAACAATCAAAATTAGTATCTTCTTTAAAATGATGATCCAAAAGACGAGAGAGCTTTTCTTTAGGGTTTAGGGAAGGGGCATCAGGGAAAAAAAGGGATAAGTTATTAAATTTCTTATGTTTTTGGAAAGCGAATTTGAAGTGAGAGCCGAAAGTTTGATTGCAACTGGAACAGTATTTTTTCCATGATTCCAGCCGTACTTTTTTGATCATCTGTTTATACTTTGCTCTGCTGTGTTTAAATTTAACTTTTGCTGCGTTAATTTCCTGTAAAGGAGCTGAGTTCCCCTCAAGTGATTTAACCCTTCTTGAAAGGGCAGTAACAAAATTTCGAAATTTGGAGAGGTCCTTATTCCACCAAGAATAGGTAGAAACTTTAGATTTTTTCTTGCGGATAAAAGAGAGGGCACATTTTTGTGTAAGTTCAATTAGTGTTTTAAAATAGTTATCAAGGGAAAGGATATCGCTAACTTTATCTAAAAGGGAGAGTAAATATTTATTATGAGGTCTAAAATTATGTATAAATTTGCCCAGTCCATATTGGGTCTTAAGGAAAAAAGAATTATTTAAAATAGGAGAAAGATTTAAAGTAACTTGTACAAATTTGTGATCGCTTAAGGAATCACTCGAGAGGACCTCCCAGCAGAGCAAAGAATCAAAAAGGGAAAAATTAATTAAAGTTAGGTCTGGGAAACCGACACCGGAGTGGGACACGAATGTTGGACCATAGCTAATATCATTACAAATTAATAGGTTATTAGAGAGACAAAAATCAATTAAATCCAGACCCCTCTGGTCGGTGAAATTATATCCCCACATCCGGGCCCGGGCATTAAAATCTCCTAAAAGTAAAGTATCCCCAGTAAAAAAGTCGAAAGGGGAGAGTTCAGCCAACATGTCTTGAAAGTCATCATGTGGAGGAAAGTAAAGGCTCCCAACTGACAAAAATTTGCCAGAGGGGAGCACAACACTGATGAAAACAGAGGAGGAACTTTTAAATTTAAAGTTTACAACTAAGCAAGTATTAAATATCAGTATAATAGCTTTTTGGGAGTCAGAAGCAAATTGGCGAGTTCCGGGAGGGGGAGAAAGAATTTTATTTTGTAGAACATAAGGCTCCTGCAAGCAGACTATATCAATATTATTATCGATGGCGAATTTTATTGCATTTGAATGAGCTATCAAAGAATGGTTACTATTAATCTGTATGCATTTAAATGACATTTATAAGGTAAAGTAGTCAATGCGAAAGCTACAGCCCGGATGTAGGGAGAAAGAAAGCAATTAACCGTATAAAAACCCAATGGAGAAAGGGCAATAAAAAAATATATACCTATTACCACTAAAATATACATATTAGTACCAAACATATATTATATACAATATACTACTGAACACATATAACATAACCAAATACAACATATAAGAGTGAAACCATAGCTAACGAAGGGTTCAAACAAAACTGCCGCCGTGATCACGCGGAGTACGATCACGATAAACATGTGGGTCCGGAAGTCCTTCCGAGAGGTTGGTGGTAGGGGAAGGAGGGTACGGTCCCTGTGGATGCCTCTCCCACTGGGTTCCGTTCTAAATTGGGTAAATAAAAAGAATGTTATGGAGATAGTCGCTGGGGGCGAAGAAGCCCAGTGGTTAGCGCGCGGGAATTGCACTCAGTAGGCCCGGGTTCGATTCCCAAAATTGCCGCCGTGTTTACGCGGAGTACGATCACGTTAAACATGTGGGTCCGTGAGTCCTTCCGAGAAGTTGGTGGTAAGGGAAGGAGGGTACGGTCTAAATTGGATGAATAAAAAGAAAGTTATGGAGATTGTCGCGTAGGGCAAAGTAGCCCAATGGTTAGCGCGCGGAAATTGCACTCGGTAGGCCCGGGTTCGATTCCCAAAATTGCCGCCGTGTTTACGCGGAGTACGATCACGTTAAACATGTGGGTCTGTAAGTCCTTCCGAGAGGTTGGTGGCAGGGGAAGAAGGGTACGGTCCCTGTGGATGCTTCTCCCACTTGGTTCCGGTCTAAATTGGGTGAATAAAAAATAAGTTATGAAGAATATCGCGGAGGGTGAAGTACCCCAGTGGTTAGTGCGCGGGATTTGCACTTGGTAGGCCCGGGTTCGATTCCCAAAATTGCCGAATAAAAATAAAGTTATGGAGATTGTCGCGGATGGCACGGTAGCCCAGTGGTTAGCGCGCGGGAATTTCACTCGGAAGGCCCGGGTTCGATTCCCGCCATTGCCAAAACTGCAGCCGTGTTCACGCGGAGTACGATCACGTTAAACGTGTGGGACTGCAAGTCCTTCCGAGAGGTTTGTGGTAGGGGAAGGAGGGTACGGTCTCTTTGGATGCCTCCCCCATTGGGTTCCGGTCTAAATTGTGTGGCACTTCCTGGCCTTCCAAGCAGTTACCTTACACCTTTCTGGTAGGTCGCGCCAACGAGTTTGCCACGTTCAGAATTTTCAAGGGTAGCGAACAGGCTGGTCGCCAAAGGCGGCTAGTTGTTAATAAATGTCATTGTTTCTGAATATAACGCATAACTGATTTAGAAAATAAAAGATTTAGGCTAATGATCTATATAATAAAAGGCAATGTCTGTGTGTCTGTCTTATACACTATACGTTTCGCGACCGCACGTCGGAGAGCTACGAAATTTGGTAATCGGAGACCCGGGGGGGAGGGAAGGGGACACGTGAAAACCGATTTTTAAAATTTTAATTATTTTTTTATTTATTTAATGTTTTATGCGATTTCGACCGTTTTTTGCCCTTTTTTCTCCACGATCCAGACATCGTAGAAAAAAACAAATAACACCATCGGAAAGAGCAGAGAATTTCGAGTAAAAATATATCAATTTCAAATCTCCATTTCGATTTCTAATATTTTTTAAAGATTTTAAAACAAAAGTCACTTTTTGCTCAAGAAAACGATTTTTGGTTTTTAAATTCTCGCATCGTGAAAAGTACTCATAATTTCGACTAATAATTTACATTTTCAGAAAGGTCAAACATCTGGCATTCTTACAAGTCTAATCTGGTCCAGAAATATTGAAAATTGCCTTCAGGATCGCAATTTTAAAGACGTCATGATTTAAATTTCTCGCCGTTCCGCTCGGCGTGACGCTTCGTTTCTCCCCCGCTGAAGCAGGGAAGGTGGTGGGTGGGGACGTCAAGGTGGAGGTGACGTCACGGTTCTGTATATGCATAGCGATGGGTGGGACAATAAGAAACCGAATTAGTTTTTACTTTCCGTTTCCCGCGCTTCCGATTTTAAATGAAATAAGAGCTTAACATATGCACTGTAGAAATTATTATATTTATATTTTAAATGATGGAACGATATGGATTTTTTAAATGGATATTTTAATTTTATGGATATTTTAAATGATGGAACGATGGATATTTTAATTTTATGGATATTTTAAATGATGGAACGATGGATATTTAAATTTTATGGATATTTTAAATGATGGAACAATGGAATGAGGATGATGGAATTAAGAGCTTAGAGAGCATATGGTCATTTTAAATTGTAAATTAGCGCGCGGGAAGTTAGCGGTAGGCCCGGGTACGATTCCCGCCACTGCCAAAACTGCCGAAGTGTTCACGCGGAATACGATCACGTTAAACATGTGGGCCCGTAAGTCCTTCCGAGAGGTTGGTGGTAGGGGAAGGAGGGTACGGTCCCTGTGGATGCCTCCTTCACAGGGTTCCCGTCTAAATTGGGTGAATATAAAGAAAGTTGCGGAGGGCGAGGCAGCCCAGTGGTTAGCGCTCAGGAATTGCACTCGGTAGGCCCGGGTTCGATTCCCGCCACTTCCAAAACTGCCGCCGTGTTCACGCGGAGTACGATCACGTTAAACGTGTGGGACTGCAAGTCCTTCCGAGAGGTTTGTGGTAGGGGAAGGAGGGTACGGTCTCTTTGGATCCACGACCCAGACCGTGCCCCTTGCCAACGGGGGCTTAAAGGGTTTTTAAGCACGGCCGGGAAAAGGTGTACACCCCAACACAAACCAGGTCCACGGGCTACCCCGCCCCACCGGACAGAGGAAACCGCCGAACCCCACCACGCAGCGAGCAAACAGCCCAGGACGCCAGGGGGACAACAGGCCAACGCCCATCAGGCGAGGCCAGACGCCACCAGTCCCGGAGAAGTGCCCCGACGAGGACGACCGAAACCCCCACCAGCAGGCCAGGGACCCGCCCGCAAAGGGACCAACCAGGCAACGCGCGCCACCGACAAAACGGCGACGCCCACCGCCCACAGAATATTTATTTATTAATTAATTTTTTTTTTTTTTTTTTTTTCCCTTCTCAAAAACAACCGGCCAAGGTGGTTACATGGCTGACAAAAACTCTCGCACCAATTGGCGAGGAAGGATTTTACAAAATCCGCTACAATTAGCGGAACAACATAAATACAAACAAGAATAATTAAAACAAAACCCGCAAGATTGCGGTGGAACAAAGGGAATAGTGAAATAATGATGAGGATTGCCTACCGTCCTTTCCAGGACCAAAAGTTTTTTCCCACTCCCTTGCCATAAAATAATACATTATTTTACAGTTTAAATACATTGAGTTACCGTTTTTAGGACACATTTCACATAAATATAAAATAATTATCAGTCTATATACAATTATTTACAAAAATTTGAATATTTTTTCATTTGCTCCACTATGATACAATATTACAATTTCTCCAATATATATATACATATTTTCAGTCATTATATTCAGTCATTTATATATATCTACAATAACTTTATATTCATATTTAACTGTTATTTTACTTTTATATACATATTTATACAAATTTATTTACAACCATATGCACTTTTATATCCAATGATTTTGAAATTGAACCGACGATGTGCACACCAACAAATTCTAACTAATAAAAACAGTTAGTTAGAATAAGTAATATTCCAACTAATAAAAACAGATTGACATAAAATATAAATGGCTATCCACGGTTCCAAAATCAGAATGGTATGTTTAGCTAATTATTCGTCTTCACAGATTCCTTTAGATACCAGAATACATTCTTTTACACGAGCTGTGGACGAGGAACTAGCCACTACCCTATCAAACCATAGGGCCCGCCCTCCAGCGGAGGGCCTCCCAAGATGCCACCTGAGGGTCAACGGGCAGTCAAAGACGTAGTGGTCTGCGTCCCCCACCGACCCACAGGTGCAAAGAGGCGAGGGTTTTATCTTAAACCTATTCAGGTAGGCCATAAAAGGACCATGCCCTGTACAGAAGTATATCAAAAATTTATTCACTACCTGTCGAGCAAGATTAGGAACGGGACAAAAGGAACGGGCCCGTAAGCCACCGTCCCACGAGTCACCAAGAGTCCGCCATCTCCCCACCACCTCCGACCTAACAAAGCCGGCCAGGAGGGAGTAGGGGGCAGGGACATCCAGTGGCTCGCCGGACCTAGCCGCGATCTTCGCGTTATCGTCTGCCTCCTCGTTACCGGCAATACCTATGTGGGCCTTTACCCAACGAAGGGAAACCAAATCCTTACACCCAAACAGATTATTCCGTACGTGTGAAAGCAATGCAGAGCGACTGCGGGACGAGCACAGCGCGGCAAGAGAGGAAGCGCTATCAGTGTAAATAATTGTAGGAACACCAGCTTCGAGAGCCCAGCTACCAGCAAAGTTAATGGCATGAAGTTCAGCTTGGAAAACTGAGTTAAAATCATTTAGCTTATACCTGCTTACGTGGGTCAAGATATTATCAATATATACACAAAAAGCGAAACCCACCTCCCCGTCGATTTTCGACCCGTCAGTAAAAATACAACACCGGGGAGCCTCCCCAGCACCCTCTAAAACCAAGACCCTTCGGTCCGGGGGTAGAGAGCCCGAGGCGACCCGGTTGTCGAATCTCGCCGGGGAAGGTAGTAAGGGATTGGTAAACAAATTGGTCCTCCTCTTCCAGAAATAAAATTTCTTATGGCTAGCCTCCAGGACTGCCTGAATGGGTGGGATGCCGAGGAGAAGGAACAAAACAACGTAGGGAGAGGTCCGGTACGCGCCGGAGATCCGCAGCAGGAAGGTCTCTTTGGATGCCTCCCCCATTGGGTTCCGGTCTAAATTGTGTGGCACTTCCTGGCCTTCCAAGCAGTTACCTTACACCTTTCTGGTAGGTCGCGCCAACGAGTTTGCCACGGTCAGAATTTTCAAGGGTAGCGAACAGGCTGGTCGCCAAAGGCGGCTAGTAAATAATAAAAGGCAATGTCTGTGTGTGTGTGTGTGTGTCTGTCTTATACACTATACGTTTCGCGACCGCGCGTCGGAGAGCTACGAAATTTGGCAATCGGAGACCTGGGGGGGAGGGAAGGGGACACGTGAAAACCGATTTTCAAAATTCTAATTATTTTTTTATTTATTTAATGTTTTATGCGATTTCGACCTTTTTTTGCCCATTTTTCTCCACGATCCAGACGTCGTAGAAAAAAACAACTCACACCATCGGAAAGAGCAGACAATTACGAGTAAAAATATATCAATTTCAAATCTCCATTTCGATTTCTAATATTTTTTAAAGATTTTAAAACAAAAGTCACTTTTGGCTCAAAAAAACGATTTTTGGTTTTTCAATTCTCGCATAGTAAAAAGTACTCATAATTTCGACTAATAATTTACATTTTTAGAAAGCTGAAATATCTGGCATTCTTACAAGTCTAATCTGGTCCAGAAATAATGAAAATTGCCTTCAGGATCGCAATTTTAAAGACGTCATGATTTTAAATTTCTCGGCGTTCCGCTCGGCGTTCCGCTCGGCGTACCGCTTCGTTTCTCCCCCGCTGAAGCAGGGAAGGTGGTGGGTGGGGACGTCAAGGTGGAGGTGACGTCACGGTTCTGTATATGCATAGCGATGGGTGGGACAATAAGAAACCGAATTAGTTTTTACTTTCCGTTTCCCGCGCTTCCGATTTTAAATGAAATAAGAGCTTAACATATGCACTGTAGAAATTATTATATTTATATTTTAAATGATGGAACGATATGGATTTTTTAAATGGATATTTTAATTTTATGGATATTTTAAATGATGGAACGATGGATATTTTAATTTTATGGATATTTTAAATGATGGAACGATGGATATTTAAATTTTATGGATATTTTAAATGATGGAACAATGGAATGAGGATGATGGAATTAAGAGCTTAGAGAGCATATGGTCATTTTAAATTGTAAATTAGCGCGCGGGAAGTTAGCGGTAGGCCCGGGTACGATTCCCGCCACTGCCAAAACTGCCGAAGTGTTCACGCGGAATACGATCACGTTAAACATGTGGGCCCGTAAGTCCTTCCGAGAGGTTGGTGGTAGGGGAAGGAGGGTACGGTCCCTGTGGATGCCTCCTTCACAGGGTTCCCGTCTAAATTGGGTGAATATAAAGAAAGTTGCGGAGGGCGAGGCAGCCCAGTGGTTAGCGCTCAGGAATTGCACTCGGTAGGCCCGGGTTCGATTCCCGCCACTTCCAAAACTGCCGCCGTGTTCACGCGGAGTACGATCACGATAAACATGTGGGTCCGGAAGTCCTTCCGAGAGGTTGGTGGTAGGGGAAGGAGGGTACGGTCCCTGTGGATGCCTCCCTCACAGGGTTCCCGTCTAAATTGGGTGAATATAAAGAAAGTTGCGGAGGGCGAGGCAGCCCAGTGGTTAGCGCTCAGGAATTGCACTCGGTAGGCCCGGGTTCGATTCCCGCCACTTCCAAAACTGCCGCCGTGTTCACGCGGAGTACGATCACGATAAACATGTGGGTCCGGAAGTCCTTCCGAGAGGTTGGTGGTAGGGGAAGGAGGGTACGGTCCCTGTGGATGCCTCCCTCACAGGGTTCCCGTCTAAATTGGTTGAATATAAAGAAAGTTGCGGAGAGCGAGGCAGCCCAGTGGTTAGCGCTCAGGAATTGCACTCGGTAGGCCCGGGTTCGATTCCCGCCACTTCCAAAACTGCCGCCGTGTTCACGCGGAGTACGATCACGATAAACATGTGGGTCCGGAAGTCCTTCCGAGAGGTTGGTGGTAGGGGAAGGAGGGTACGGTCCCTGTGGATGCCTCTCCCACTGGGTTCCGTTCTAAATTGGGTAAATAAAAAGAATGTTATGGAGATAGTCGCTGGGGGCGAAGAAGCCCAGTGGTTAGCGCGCGGGAATTGCACTCAGTAGGCCCGGGTTCGATTCCCAAAATTGCCGCCGTGTTTACGCGGAGTACGATCACGTTAAACATGTGGGTCCGTGAGTCCTTCCGAGAAGTTGGTGGTAGGGGAAGGAGGGTACGGTCTAAATTGGATGAATAAAAAGAAAGTTATGGAGATTGTCGCGTAGGGCAAAGTAGCCCAATGGTTAGCGCGCGGAAATTGCACTCGGTAGGCCCGGGTTCGATTCCCAAAATTGCCGCCGTGTTTACGCGGAGTACGATCACGTTAAACATGTGGGTCTGTAAGTCCTTCCGAGAGGTTGGTGGTAGGGGAAGAAGGGTACGGTCCCTGTGGATGCTTCTCCCACTTGGTTCCGGTCTAAATTGGGTGAATAAAAAGAAAGTTATGAAGAATATCGCGGAGGGTGAAGTACCCCAGTGGTTAGTGCGCGGGATTTGCACTTGGTAGGCCCGGGTTCGATTCCCAAAATTGCCGAATAAAAATAAAGTTATGGAGATTGTCGCGGATGGCACGGTAGCCCAGTGGTTAGCGCGCGGGAATTTCACTCGGTAGGCCCGGGTTCGATTCCCGCCATTGCCAAAACTGCAGCCGTGTTCACGCGGAGTACGATCACGTTAAACGTGTGGGACTGCAAGTCCTTCCGAGAGGTTTGTGGTAGGGGAAGGATGGTACGGTCTCTTTGGATGCCTCCCCCATTGGGTTCCGGTCTAAATTGTGTGGCACTTCCTGGCCTTCCAAGCAGTTACCTTACACCTTTCTGGTAGGTCGCGCCAACGAGTTTGCCACGGTCAGAATTTTCAAGGGTAGCGAACAGGCTGGTCGCCAAAGGCGGCTAGTAAATAATAAAAGGCAATGTCTGTGTGTGTGTGTGTGTGTCTGTCTTATACACTATACGTTTCGCGACCGCGCGTCGGAGAGCTACGAAATTTGGCAATCGGAGACCTGGGGGGGAGGGAAGGGGACACGTGAAAACCGATTTTCAAAATTCTAATTATTTTTTTATTTATTTAATGTTTTATGCGATTTCTACCTTTTTTTGCCCATTTTTCTCCACGATCCAGACGTCGTAGAAAAAAACAACTCACACCATCGGAAAGAGCAGACAATTACGAGTAAAAATATATCAATTTCAAATCTCCATTTCGATTTCTAATATTTTTTAAAGATTTTAAAACAAAAGTCACTTTTGGCTCAAAAAAACGATTTTTGGTTTTTCAATTCTCGCATAGTAAAAAGTACTCATAATTTCGACTAATAATTTACATTTTTAGAAAGCTGAAATATCTGGCATTCTTACAAGTCTAATCTGGTCCAGAAATAATGAAAATTGCCTTCAGTATCGCAATTTTAAAGACGTCATGATTTTAAATTTCTCGGCGTTCCGCTCGGCGTACCGCTTCGTTTCTCCCCCGCTGAAGCAGGGAAGGTGGTGGGTGTGGACGTCAAGGTGGAGGTGACGTCACGGTTCTGTATATGCATAGCGATGGGTGGGACAATAAGAAACCGAATTAGTTTTTACTTTCCGTTTCCCGCGCTTCCGATTTTAAATGAAATAAGAGCTTAACATATACACTGTAGAAATTATTATATTTATATTTTAAATGATGGAACGATATGGATTTTTTAAATGGATATTTTAATTTTATGGATATTTTAAATGATGGAACGATGGATATTTTAATTTTATGGATATTTTAAATGATGGAACGATGGATATTTAAATTTTATGGATATTTTAAATGATGGAACAATGGAATGAGGATGATGGAATTAAGAGCTTAGAGAGCATATGGTCATTTTAAATTGTAAATTAGCGCGCGGGAAGTTAGCGGTAGGCCCGGGTACGATTCCCGCCACTGCCAAAACTGCCGAAGTGTTCACGCGGAATACGATCACGTTAAACATGTGGGCCCGTAAGTCCTTCCGAGAGGTTGGTGGTAGGGGAAGGAGGGTACGGTCCCTGTGGATGCCTCCTTCACAGGGTTCCCGTCTAAATTGGGTGAATATAAAGAAAGTTGCGGAGGGCGAGGCAGCCCAGTGGTTAGCGCTCAGGAATTGCACTCGGTAGGCCCGGGTTCGATTCCCGCCACTTCCAAAACTGCCGCCGTGTTCACGCGGAGTACGATCACGATAAACATGTGGGTCCGGAAGTCCTTCCGAGAGGTTGGTGGTAGGGGAAGGAGGGTACGGTCCCTGTGGATGCCTCCCTCACAGGGTTCCCGTCTAAATTGGGTGAATATAAAGAAAGTTGCGGAGGGCGAGGCAGCCCAGTGGTTAGCGCTCAGGAATTGCACTCGGTAGGCCCGGGTTCGATTCCCGCCACTTCCAAAACTGCCGCCGTGTTCACGCGGAGTACGATCACGATAAACATGTGGGTCCGGAAGTCCTTCCGAGAGGTTGGTGGTAGGGGAAGGAGGGTACGGTCCCTGTGGATGCCTCCCTCACAGGGTTCCCGTCTAAATTGGGTGAATATAAAGAAAGTTGCGGAGGGCGAGGCAGCCCAGTGGTTAGCGCTCAGGTATTGCACTCGGTAGGCCCGGGTTCGATTCCCGCCACTTCCAAAACTGCCGCCGTGTTCACGCGGAGTACGATCACGATAAACATGTGGGTCCGGAAATCCTTCCGAGAGGTTGGTGGTAGGGGAAGGAGGGTACGGTCCCTGTGGATGCCTCTCCCACTGGGTTCCGTTCTAAATTGGGTAAATAAAAAGAATGTTATGGAGATAGTCGCTGGGGGCGAAGAAGCCCAGTGGTTAGCGCGCGGGAATTGCACTCAGTAGGCCCGGGTTCGATTCCCAAAATTGCCGCCGTGTTTACGCGGAGTACGATCACGTTAAACATGTGGGTCCGTGAGTCCTTCCGAGAAGTTGGTGGTAGGGGAAGGAGGGTACGGTCTAAATTGGATGAATAAAAATAGAGTTATGGAGATTGTCGCGTAGGGCAAAGTAGCCCAATGGTTAGCGCGCGGAAATTGCACTCGGTAGGCCCGGGTTCGATTCCCAAAATTGCCGCCGTGTTTACGCGGAGTACGATCACGTTAAACATGTGGGTCTGTAAGTCCTTCCGAGAGGTTGGTGGTAGGGGAAGAAGGGTACGGTCCCTGTGGATGCTTCTCCCACTTGGTTCCGGTCTAAATTGGGTGAATAAAAGTTATGAAGAATATCGCGGAGGGTGAAGTACCCCAGTGGTTAGTGCGCGGGATTTGCACTTGGTAGGCCCGGGTTCGATTCCCAAAATTGCCGAATAAAAATAAAGTTATGGAGATTGTCGCGGATGGCACGGTAGCCCAGTGGTTAGCGCGCGGGAATTTCACTCGGTAGGCCCGGGTTCGATTCCCGCCATTGCCAAAACTGCAGCCGTGTTCACGCGGAGTACGATCACGTTAAACGTGTGGGACTGCAAGTCCTTCCGAGAGGTTTGTGGTAGGGGAAGGATGGTACGGTCTCTTTGGATGCCTCCCCCATTGGGTTCCGGTCTAAATTGTGTGGCACTTCCTGGCCTTCCAAGCAGTTACCTTACACCTTTCTGGTAGGTCGCGCCAACGAGTTTGCCACGGTCAGAATTTTCAAGGGTAGCGAACAGGCTGGTCGCCAAAGGCGGCTAGTAATTAATAAAGGAGATTCCTACACATTTAAAATTATTTTACTTTTTAATTTATTTTTATATTCGTATGTTCCGTACCTTAGTGTACGACTATGAAAACTATTGATTAATAATACTCATAATTATGAAACCTTAATTTAAAAATAATCAGAACTTCATACAATAAATACTACACGTTCCTGTTGCGTCAACTAACACCAACGACGACTTTACTAACACTAGTGACTACTTTAGTAACACCAACGATACCTAGATATAATTCTCAATGCATTATGGCATTTTCAAGCTTTTCTTTCATAAGAGATTAATCTCCTTCTCTCTAACTCACAAGGCCCCATAGTATAGGTAAAGTTTCATTCATATTCAAACCATGGAGATAAAAGTAAGGAGTTGAAACTCCTTATTAAGAAAACGTTAATATCGTTTGAGACAATAAATAAGGTGGCGGTGGGATAAGTAGGCCTGCATTGCATGCATTTCTATGGCGAATAGGCTAAAATATTTATTTCAACTGCTAATTTTGTAAAAATAAATTATTAGCACAATGCAAAATAGAACTGAAAAAATAAAGAATATTCATACGTATTCAAAATATTTTACCTTTCAATTTTTTTTATCTCCCTATATTCTGTATTCAATATTACAACTATGAAAAAATACTGGTTAGTTATACTCACAATTAGAGAATCCTAAATTTAAAAATAATCAAAAATACATATATTAAATACCAGCAGCACACCCGTTCTTCGTACGGAGTGTATAATATAAAGAAACTTAAAATTCACAATCATGTAAAAATTCCTATAGTATACTAAATGACATTTTTAATCAAAATATACCGTTAATATATTTAATATAATGCTTCTAAAAATAAGTTTAAGAACCTCTGTTCTCGCTATTCAAAATTATCTTCACGGGCAAATCTGAAGAATAAAACATCCTGGTCCCTTTTGCAAGCAAATTTACAAAACATATGGAATTGAATCAATATATGCAAAATAAAAGATTTAAAATTGTATGGGACCCGTACTACTTATATACGCGAATATTAAAAGATGTAACCTGTATTAGTAGATTACATGTATAAATTGAAAATATCAATAAACCTGTAATCTTTAAACCTGGAGGCAGTAATTGATTCCGATATATACCAAAATGAAAACGCTAAAATTGTATGCAAAGATATACCCGTACTACTTATAATGTCGTAGATTAGAAGAAATGTCCGAGAGTTAGTAAAAGATTACTTATATTACAATATGAGTCTTAAAAATATTTGCCAAAATAAAACGGATGACGTAATAAAGTGAAAATGTCAATAATCCTCGTGATCTTCATACCAAAAGGCCGAACTTGATTCCAATATATGTCAAAATATATGCCAATATACCTGTACTACTTATATTCTCGTAGATTAAAATATATATCCGTGCATTTCTAGAAGATTTCTCGTAGAACGTAAAGTATATGAGTTTCAACAATTTTTTCCGCAATAAAACAATGTCATAATAAATTGAAAATATCAATAATCTCCGAATCAATAATTCAATAATAAAATATCAATAATAATAATGTTTAAACTTGAAGACCGTAATTGATATTATCCAGTCAAAATTGCAATAACAATGAAATTTAATTTATATACGTATACATATATTCATTATTCAAATCGGAAAAGATCCAATAAAAATCTTCTGCAGCATAAACAGATTGGATTAAAATCCGCTGCTAAGCGACATGATATGATTTTCTTAAAATAAATTGGTGGACAAAATATCGTCTGAAAATTGCTATCTCTATGGATGGTTTAGAGACACTTTAAAAAATCGTCAAATTTATAACCAAGATTGTAGTAAGCAACTGACAGTTCCACTTGGCGACAAATTGATGACACATCATCACTATACTATCCCCTAACAAAATACAACTTATTTTATTTACTTGGCGCAATTTTATCAAGCAATTTCAAGATATTTTTATGGATTTACCAATTTATCGATTATTTTTATCAATTTGGTGACATTTTAAAAATTCGCTAAATGTCTTACTAAGTAGGAAGGTTGGACTGACAGACAAATGCTAACGAAACATCATTTCTATACTCTCTCCCAAGTAAGAAAAGGAAATAAATTTCATTGATTTACTGGTTTTAACACTTTACAACATAGCTGAAAAGTGTTTATGACTTTGTTCATTCTGTCTGTCTGTCTGTGCGTTAGCACGGTAACTGCCGTAAAAATGACTTTATCAAAATGAAATTTTAGCATATTTTTCAGACGGTCTGTGGGACCTACGGGAATATAAATAAATAATATCACCCAATTAGTTTTTTATTGAACCAGGGTTGAAAAAATGAAATACATTGATCCCTATGGGACCTAATTTTTCAAATATTTTTTAGGCAAATTTAAAATTCACAAATTCCTTCGAAAATTTTAGAATATATTCACATTATCCCATAAAATATATATAAAAAATTTTCAGTCAAATATGTTAGGTAGTTTTTTAATTAAAAATTATTTAATATAGGGAGAAAAACAAAGTAAATGAAATTCTGACTTTTGGGATATCCACCAGAAAAAAAAAGAGAGATTTTATAATATATATCTTTCCAAGATTTTCATTATTTTGTATATGAGAGATGCTTCACATTTTAAAGTAAATTTGGTAAATAACAATTTTTCAATTTTTTTTTTAAATTTTACTCTTAATTAACTCTTCGTGATATAATTACTTGATTGCATTTTGAATGCTCTTTCCTACGTCCTAGAGAGTTAAAATTTGGTACACAGCTTAAATTTGTTGAACATTTTATTCTACAAAAATTTGGTGGATCTTTAAATATAGATCCTACATTTTTTTCGAAATGGCCTGCAAATAATCCCCGTTCACTTCTATAAATCATCGATGTAGTATTGTTATAAATTCTGATGTGGGCAGCACATGTCTTTCCCTGCAGACTCATATTCACGTTCTCTTTATTTCTTCAGTAAAAATTTGAGTTTATCTGCACAAAATAACAGCCATAAGTATTTTAAATGACATTGAATTTGAACGTTAACCTTGAATTTGGTTCTCATTTGATAGCTGGACTTATTGTCAAATGTGACACAGCTAAAGCGCGAAAAAACTAAAATATCTCAAGAGCGGCTAGTCCTACAGTAATGGGGTTAGTCTTATTCTTTTTGTTGTCAAAAATCACATATAAAATAGGAATTTAATTGATATAATTGAGCACACGTAGTCTTTTATTTTTATATTAACGATTTTTGCTGGCCATTTCGCAAAAATAGCCCGTTCTTTTTTCCCGAATCGTACTAGAATAACCTACAAATGATTTATATACCAATTTTTGTTGAATTGGTATATATATCACTTGTAGGTTATTGAAATATTATACACCAAATTTTGTTAAATTTGTCCCATTAGTTTTTAGCTAGAGTGGATAAAGGCAATTTCTGCCGGCCATTTCGCAAAGAAGGCAGATTCTTTTATTATGAATCGTACTATAATCTAATGAACATCAGGGTTTCCCACAAAAAACATACCTACCAAATTTTATGAAATTCGGTCCATTAATTTTTCAGTTAGAGTGGATGCAATATCCCCACAGACCCACAGGAACACACACAGATGCACCCTTACACACACAGACATATTCCTGAAAATAGTTTTTTCGTGTTCTAGAAGTCCCGAAACGTGTAGATCCTTCAAAAATTCGAGTTCCGATTTTCGTCACGATTTCAATACTTTGAATACATACACACACACAGACACATATGTATTATCTGCTTACCTGTGTATTATCTGTGTATCTAGATTCCGTGCCTACGCAATTACAATAGTTGTGATTTTAAATGATCCCTAAACTTTTATTATTTCTTCGACGAAGCCTAATTTTAACTTATGCAGAATGCAAATATCTCAAGCGATTGTAAGGTGAGTTACATAAGAATTGCTGCATTTAGATCACACAAAATTATTTAGCTCTGGAGTCTGGAATACAAGTTATATGAATGAAATTTTCATTGATTTTGCATAGAGAATCAGATGATTTATATTTCGGTACAGTTTAAAATATTTAAATATAATAAATTACTGTAGTACTGTGATAATGTAAAAGCTATCACCACTGAATGTAGCACGTTTTAGAAATTTTTATATGAAATTGCATTTCAGCCGGAAAGTGTTTCAAAATCAATGCTTATGCATGATTGATCTTTCTTGTTATCAATTTGACGACATTTCCGTCTATTTGGCAATGTCTAAAATAATTTGCCGAGTTAGCGATATCCTGACAAATCCTTAACTCTGAATTTGCCGATCAGAATGAAACACCCTGATCCCGTTTGTATATACTAGATGAAGACACTAAAATTATATTATAAAGTATACACTTTCTACTCTTTTTCTGTTTCAACAATCGGCTAAATGAATTTATTATCTAAACACAATATATGAGTTTATTAGCTAAACACAATATATGACCTTGAAAACACTTCGCCAAAATAAATGAAAGTGATGTACGCTGTCCGCAATTAATATAATTAAAAGAAAAATCAAACCGTTCATTTATAAGATATATTTTTATATCCATTTATTAACACTTTACAGCATAGTTGAAAAGTGTTTATGACTTTGTTCATTCTGTCTGTCTGTCCGTTAGAACGATAACTGCCGTAAAAATAACTTTTTCAAAATGAAATTTTAGTATGTTGTTGAGACGGTCTGTGGAACCTATGGGAATATAAATGAATAATATCACCCAATTAGTTTTGGATTGAACCCGGGTTGAAAAAAGGAAATACATTGAACCCTATGGGACCTAATTTTTCAAACATTTTTTAAGCAAACTTAAAATTCACAAATTACTTCGAAAGTTTTAGGGAATATTTAAATTATCAGATAAAATAACTGTAAAAAATTCTGCAAAATGTATACAGTAGTCTTTAAAATAAAAAATAAAATATTAATTACACCCTTTATATGAAGAGATTACGTGACTCACTTCAAAATATAATATGACATCCATCTTGTGTCAAAATCGTGATTTTTAAAGTTCTTTTTAATTTATATTTAGTGTTGTAGGCGTCCTAAAACAGTATTTTTGGTTAATTTCTATGCATCTACATTCTGAAACAACGATATTACAATATATTTGAGTTTAAATGATGATCAAACTTTGATTATTTCTACAACGAAGCCTATTTTTCGCTTATGAAGAATGTAAACACATAAAGATGTAGGATGAGTTGTATAAGAATTGCTGAATTTCTTTAACACGAAATTATTGAGGTCTTTGAGTCTGAAATATAGCTGATATGAATGAAACATTCATTGATTTTTCGTAGAGAACAGACGATTTTATACCAGACTTATTCGATGAAGTTTTAAGCATATAGTTAAATTATGTTTACCTCCATGGTTTTAAGTTTTAAATAAAATACATTATTGTGGTATTGTGATGAATGAAATGAATAGAATAAAAGCGTATGAATGGATTATTTACAGGTTTTACATAGAGAGCCGGGCGATTTATATCTCAATAAAGTCATTTGAATAAAGTTCATTTATTCGATGTACTTTTAAGTTTTCAAGTGTAATAATTTATTGCATTATTGTGATAATTTTAAAAATATTACCGCTGAATGTATCATATTTTGAGATGTTTAAACCAGACGCCCTATATTTCAATGACGTCATTTGAATAAAGTTCAGTTTTTTTTGACAAGTTTTCAGTTTTCAGATATAATTAATTATTGTAGTATTGTGATAATTTAAAAAATAATACCGCTGATTGTATCGCATTTTAGAGATGCTTAAATAAAATTGCATTGCAATTAGAAAGTGTTTCATAATCAATGCTTTATGCATGATTGATCTTTCTTTTTAAATATAGAACAGAGAACAATATATAAGAAGATAAAGGAATTGAAAGGTAAAATAAATTTGAATACGTAGACATATTCTTTATTGCTTGAGTGTCAATTTGCAAATGTATTATTACAACTATTTTTGCAGTTATTGCAACTATTTTTTTTATTGCAACTATTTTTGCACTCATTGCATCTATTGTTTTTTTGCAAAAGTAATAGTTTATATAAATATTATTTAAATACAAATCATTCTCCATATAAATATACATAATGCATTAGGACGGATCTTACCCCAGCGCCATCTGCTTTATCGACTGAAACGGTGTTGGCCTTTTCCTAACACGGATTATTATTATCTCCTTCCTTTTACCTTCGTGGAATGGCCTTTTATGTAAATCCATGGAAATTAGAGTGCAAAGTAAGTGGTCCTTCAAAGACAAGCCATATTTGTAAATTCATGTAAGAACATAAAAAATACTCTCTGAAAGCCTCTAGCGTTAACGTATGGAAATAGGCATACACAATTGCAATACATTTTATGAGTTTGTCCAAGAGGTTACCTACCCACAGACCTATATTATAGGGAAAGTAATAATTCTATGAAAATTTTAAACGTTGAATAAATCAAGTTGCATTTATGCGAATTGCGAAAAAAAATAGTTACTAATTTTATTACTTGTTGTAGAGCATTGCTCATATTTCAAATTGGGAAAAGGTTGACTTTTCTCATGTGAGGATGGTATAACGTACTAAGCGAAGGTTTCGGAATTTTTTGGATTATTATAGATATATATATATATTTACATTATACAATTTCCAAAGATTAACAAAATGCAGTGCATTTCATCCGGATCAGACCGCAAATGACGAAATTATCAACAATGAAACGTTTGGATATAACATTTGCAGTCACTCTACCAGGTGGTGGCGTAACCGCAGACGTGAATGCACAGTGATTTCAGATTTGAAATTTAAATTTTTTTTACATTTTTCTACCAGTATTGTTTTATATTACAACTTAAAGGGTATATATAATCAGACGGAAAATTATGCATTGTGTTCTGCTTTCACTCGTATCACATTAACTACCAATTTTCTTGTTCCACCTTGACCGTCAGATCTATCCGAAAGTGTAAGGTAGTTGTTTGGATGGTCGGAAAGTGTCCCCGAATTTACACATGAACCTAGTGTAGGCGGCATCCATAGGCACCGTACTATCCCTCCCCTACCACCAACCTCTCTGAAGGATTACTGAAGACTTACATATTTAACGTGCCAGTACTCCGCCGGAACACAGGGACAGTTTGGGCGTAACAACTCACTTGAAGGATGTCGAGCTTATATACCATATCATCTGTGTAAAATTCGAAAACAAGCACGAAAAAAAAATCAAGGAAGTTTCAAGAACTCTCTAAATGACTGATATTTTACCAAATTGTGTCACAAGAAAATCAAATTTGTAGGCTATGCAAAGTGATCAAACTATAACAGAGGTTTTTTGTTATGTATTCGTAACAATAAGATGTCACTACCGCTATATACTTCTGCTTTGTCTAAGTCACATTTCTTTCAAGATGCATTCTCCCCAGTGCCCAACGATGTTTCACATCAAAATTATATTTAGTTCTAGATGTTTCACATCAAAATTATATTTAGGTTTAGTGCTTTATATAACGTATGTACTCATACAATATCATACATAAGCATGTATTTATTTGTGAATAACTGTGTCCAAATCATACAGGCATACGATACACGAACATCTTCCAAAGATATTCAAATATTGTGCGCATTTTGCCATACTTAAAAAATAGATATATTACTACAGTCTCAAAGCAAACATTTTTAGATTTCTACTATTCCTGTTTACTATGCAGTTGAGTAAAACTGAAAATAAAGTCCAGTTAAACAGATATTTGTCGTTTGGAGAATTCTATTTAAATGCGTTTGATCCAATAAATAACATGATGCGCCAAGATAAAACGATAAACACCGACATTTCTTTCCGATCCTACTGCCCTTCTATTTTGTTACGAAACACTTTCCCAAGAAACAAGATATTTCAATTTTCTCAAAATGCGAAATATTTCTCTTATTTCCGGGAACGACAAGGAAATGCGAATATGCATATCTTTCATATTTCCGCATCCGGGCAAAGAAAATAGACTTTTTCTTGTTGAGAAAATTGTCAGAAAGTACATTTTGAATATTTGTACTAGTTAAATGAAAAACATTTGATCTGGGCATAGTGCACGCTACATACTGAAATGCATTTGCTCTTTATTTGCTTATATATATATATATATATATATATATATATATATATATCCTCATTGACAATGAAAGTTGCGCACCAAGAGTAAAACGTGGTACAACCGCGAAAAGATATAAATAGCTAGAGGGCGAGCTGGCATGCAAATGACCCCAGTCTGGTTACCAGACATACCACGAGATGATTAAATGATCGTGTGGCAGGCACATATAGAGCCGACGGCGACTCGATCCGCGATACAGGCATACGTAGTGGTTCCTGTGTGCCCATGAACCATATCTAGACGTCTGAAGGAAGATAATCATCTGCGACCCCAGCGTCCCTTATGTGTACTGCTGTTAACAAGGGGAACATCGGCAGCTCCGGTTGCAGTGGTGATGGGCCAGAGCAACGTGGAACGCCACAGATTGGCGATGTATGATGTTTAGCGATGAGTGCCACTTCGTTTTGGGGACCGATTGTCAGCGTGTTCCGGTGTGAGGATCTCCTGCACAACGCCACAGTCCCAACATCGTTATCGAGCGCCACACCAGCCTCACAGCGGGCATCATAGGCTGAGGAGACATAGCTTATGACAGCCGATCCTATCTAGTAAAGATACCTGGAATATTGACGGGCCAGAGGTGCTTGGATGGGATTCTACGGCCCTGTGTGCTTCCATTCGTTGCTGGGATTTCAAGTGCGCAATTCCAGCAGGATAATGCTCGGCTGCGCACGGCTCGGGTCGCCCAGGCCTGCCTGAGTCATGTTCAGACACTTCCACGGCCTGCCCGCTCCTTGTACCTGTCCCCTATCGAGAATGTGTGGGACCAGTTAAAACGCCAGCTGCATCATTGCCGCAATCTTGGGGATTTGAACATAACGTCCAACAGGTGTGCACTCGTCTGCTGCAGGACAATAATCAGACGTCTGTTCAACACCATACTGGACCGTATTGCTGCTTGAATCGCAGCATGAGGCGGTACGACGCGCTATTGCGGATGACCGGACTGTTTACAACCGATAAGTACATTTTTACTTTCCCTACAGTGAATGGTAATGTATAAGGAAATAATTGGAATTGACTCGAGTTTTCGACGGATCCACACGTTTTGACACCTCTAGAATACGAAACAACTGTCGTTAGCGCGTGTGTTTGTTTGTGTGTGTGTGTGTGTGTTTATGTGTGTGTCTGTGTGTGTGTTTATGTGCGTGTCTGTGTGTGCGTTTTGTGTGTGTGTATGTGTGCGTGTGCGTGTGCGTGTTTGTTGGTGTGTGGCTGTGTGTATGTTTGTTTGTGCGTATGTATGAGTGTGTATGTATGTCTGTTTAATGTATATGTTCATTCTAACTCAAAACCTAATAGACCAAATTTCATAACATTTTATTGCTAAGGCACTTGTTGATTACCATAATGCTGATGAGGTTTTGGTAATATTCGAATCAAAGGTACCTGCATTTTTTTGCGAAATGGTCCGCAATAATCGCATGTATCTGATCTAGCTAAAAACCTAATTGATCAAATTTCATAAAATTCGATTGATAATTAATTGTTGGTTACCTTGGTTCTGATTACATTTTGGTATAATTCGGTAAAAACACATCATTTTTTGCGAAATGGCCAGCAAAAATATATCAATTAAATATATCAATTAAAATTATACCATACAATTCAAATATATCAATTAAATGCGTATGTTATACGTAATTTTTGACGGTGAAAACAATAAGACTAATCCAATTACTCTAGGACTAGCCGTTCTCGAGATATTTTAGTTTTTCGCATTTTTGCTACGCCGGTTTTGAGATCACGTTCAGTTACCAAATCCAAACGAAAATTGATATAAAAATGCAAATTCAGTGTCATTCCAAATAATTGTGATTGTCATTTCATGCGTGTCAATTTAATGAATTATTAAAGAAATGAAAATAAAAATAAAATGAATTTGTGTCTGTAGCGAAAGTCATGTGCTGATTACATCAGATTTGTTACTATAGGTAAAGTACTCGAAAGGGAGCGGCAAATAATGGAGGGGGGACTTCTTCCCTTACCCTATTCACATTTTATATAACTTTTCGAACTAGCTTTTACCTTTTAATAACATAACTTTTGGAACTGAGAACTCAGCTATATGCAGCTTTAAGTTATTTATCTTGCAATATTTAAGGCCTTTTTACTTTCTCTGCAATACATGGTAATGTATAAGGAACGTATTGGAATCATGCCGAAAATCGCAACTCGAGTTTTCGACGGACTATTTTTAGCGTGACGTCTGTGTGCATGTCTGTGCATTGTATGTATCCACTCTAACTCGACTCGGAAACTAATGGACCAAATTTTATGAAATTTAGTAGGTAAGTCACTTGGATGTGACCCTGGTGCTGATTAGTTTTTGGTACGATTCTGGAAAAAAGAACCCGATTTTTTTGCAAAAAATGCTTTCAAAAATCCCATGTACCCATTCTAGCTGAAATTGACCAAATTTCACAAAATTTAGTAGATCATACACTTGTAGGACACCCTGTTGTCGATTAGATGTTGGTACGATTCGGAAAAGAACAACCTTTTTTTACTAAATGACCCGCAAAAATCGCCAAAATATAAAAAAAAAGACTACATATGCTCAAATATGGCCATTAAATACGCGTTTAACCCGTAATTCTTAACGAGGAAAATAATAAGATCAACTCCATTACTCTAGAACTAACCGTTCTCGAGATATTTGAGATTTTTCTCATTTTTGTCACGCCGCCTTTGAAAAAATGTACAATTACCAAATAAAACCAAAAAGTGCATTAAAAATGCAAATTTAGGGTCATTTTGTGCAATTAAACTCAATTTAATGAATTATTAAGGGATTAAAGAATAAATGAATTTTAGTCTGCAGAAAAAGTCATGTGCTGCCCATATCAAATTTTTACTTTTCCTGCAATACATAGATACATAGTGATGTACAGGGAAATTATGGAGTTCATGTCGAAAATCGCAAACTGAGTTTTCGGCGGATCTATACGACGGAATAAGAAAATAATATTTTAGCATGACGTCTGTGCGTGTGTCTGTGTCTGTGTGTCTGTCTGTGCAATGTATGTATCCAATATAACTGAAAGACTATAACTAACCAAATTTGGTATAACATGGTAGGGAAGTCACTCGTGGGAAACCCTGGTGTTGATTAGATTTTGGTACGATTTGTATAAAAGAATCTGCTTTTTTGTGAAATAGCCTGCAAAAATCGTCAAAATCTAAAATAAAAGATTACATATGCTCAAATGTATCAATTAAATGTTTCATTTATACGGAATTTTTTTCGGTTAAAAGATTAAGACTAACCCCATTTACTCTAAGACGGACCGTTCTCGAGATATAAATGTTTTTTTTTTAGTTTTGAGGAACTGTTTTCACTGTAGTTAAATATATGTTTAATGAAATTTATTAAAATTCAGTAGTTAAATCTCTTGATGATTATCCTGAATCTAATTAGATTTGGGCATGATTAGGAAACATACAACTAAACCCTTTTTTGCGAAAAGCCAGCAAAAATCATGAAAATCTAAAATAAGTGAGTAAAGTTGTTAAAATATATTAATTAAGTATTTTCTCTTCGTGTAATTTCTGGATACAAAGAAAAAAAACTGACCCCCTGGCTCTAGAATTATCCGTTCTCGAGATAGATTAATTTGTTGGAATTTTGAAGATCTGAAGACTTCAATGTGCATTAACTTGCCAAATGAAACTAACATGCTATAAAACTGAAAATTGAATATATAATACCAGGCAAAAGTACCCTTTTTATTTTCTACAATAAATCTAAATTTAATGTATCATGAAATAAAAAATAAGAAAATGAATTTGGATTTGTAGAGAAAGTCATGCGCTGTCCACATCAGATTTACTATCTAGTGATTAACTATCCTCAGAAAATGCATTAAATAATAATTACATAAAATAAATACCAATGTTTGAATTTGAAAAATAAATGTGTCATGCCCAATGGCAAAATGGCTTAGATTATGCAATAGAATTTTAAAATTTTATATTTGGTATTGTATATGATGCAGAGGACTTATATCTAAATATTTTCGTTTAGTATATACACACACTGACCAGTAAATTAGAACCAAGGTTCAATATTTTATTGGACCGCCTTTAGCGCAAATTATAGCAGGCATGCAGGGATCCTACGAGGTGTTGATAGGCAAGTGCAATTAAGCTACAAGTGCATGTAAGTCAAGAGAATGCCATGCATTAGACAAGCAGTTCGTAAGTTCCTGTATAGTCGGTGGTAGAAGATATTGTTGTCGTATGTTTCTTTACAGCATAACCCAAATGTTTACTTAAGGTTTAAATCTGAACATTGCGGTGACCAGGGTATAGGGTGTTAAAAACCCAGACCACACGGCAGACCCGAGGGCTTACTGCAGCTTTGTGTGTGGCCGGCCATAGGGGGGAAATCAGAGTCATAATCTGTGAACCATTGTTGCATGGTTTCTGCGAGGTGGATGGTAGAATTATTGTCCATGAAAAACACGTCACCTGTGGGGTAAAGGTGCAACGTTACAGGGTAGACATACATGATCGGCAAAAAATTTCAAATATTTCATGGATGACGCCCGACCTTCCGGAGACTTCAGGGGACTAGTATCAAACCAGCAGAATCTGCCCCACATCATGATGCTTCCAATTTGTTTATTTATGTATGTGTCTGTATGTATTTATGTATTTGTTTATTTATGTATGTTATTATGTCCTCCCTTTGGAAACATAATAAGTATTTTAAAAATTTATATTTTTGTCTTCTGAGTGTGGAGGTTGTTCAATTAGAAATTTTCAATTTGAGGCTGTTGGGCGTAAGCAGAGAGGGGGGATCTTAGGGACCCCCTCCCCCTGAAATCAATCCCAATCAATTTTTCCTAATTAAACTACAACAAGCAGTAATTATATATATTTATTTTGTTATATATATTAATTTTCACTGCTGAAAATTTTAATTTTCAGACAACCAAAAACATTGACCCCCTCCAGAAATTAAATCCTGGCTACGTCCGTCAGTTGTTCAATTAGAGGTTTTCAATTAGAGGTTGTTCAATTAGAGGATTTTAGTAGTTAGTGAGTTGTTACTTGCTTTTCTGCATTACTATGGTATGTTGATTTTTGGTAGTATAATTGTCGTGGATAGATTATATTTAAAAGTTAATTTCGTTTTTGAGAATGGAAATAATAAATGTTATTTGGAGTGTTTTTAGATAAGTGTTATTATTGGTAATTTTCGAATTTTCATATTGTATTAAGTAGTGTTTTAAATTTTACAATCGCAATTAAAATAGTGTTAAGGAAAGTTTTATTATTTATTAAGGATTGAATTTGTCCTAGTAAATGATAATATATTAATTTTACATGACAGTTTTCAAAATAGTTTTAATGATTATTAGTATTTTAATAGATATGTTTGGTTATGTTTTATTTAGTTCATACCCTTTAGTTGACTGTATACTTGAGCTGGATTATATCTTAAGATTTGATTTGTACTTTATTTGATTATGTTTCTTTTATATATATTTATATTTTATACGTATCTATTACTGATAGCGTTTCATATTGTTTCATGTAACCTTTTGCTTCAGATTGAACAAGAGGCCATTTAATTTTTTTTTCTATTTGAGCAAGTGTGCCTATGTCTTTGTGTTCTTTTGCTGATAATCATGCTCAGAAATTATTTGTTATTTTTGTTGCCATTTTTATTGTTACTTTCAACATGGTTCAAATTTCCTTTGGTTGGCCTGCCTGTTGCCGGACTTTTGCACGTTAACCTACTTTAGGCTTTATGTATTTATATTTGTTTTATATAAATAAAGTTCTGAGGGTGGCTTTGCGTCGCCGCTCTGTGGTGGCGTGAGTTGCCTACTTGGTTCCTTTGCGGGCGGGTCCCTGGCCTGATGGTGGGGGTTTCTTTCGTATCTGCCTGTTCTCTTCTCCGGGCCTGATGACGGTTGTTCTCGCCTGATTGGGTATTTTTCTGCTGTCCCCTTGGTGTCCCGGGTCGTATACGTGCTGAGTGGTGGGGTCGGCAATTCTGTTCCTTCTTGATGCTCGGGAGTCAACTTTTCTTCCGGCTGGGGATTACGCAGTGCCATTCGTGGAGGGTGCCTCGGCCTGGGTTTCTACCGTGATGCTCCCATCACAACCTTCAACTGTGCGCACAAGACAAGATGGGTTCATGGTTTCTTGGGGCTCTCGCCACACTCTCCACCCTCCATCGGTACAAACACCGTGTTTAGTGATTTGACCGAACACATAATCTTTTTTCAGTCATCGGTTGTCTAGCTACTCTATTCCGGAGTAAAACGCATTCTCATATGTTATTCGCTGAATTGAGAAGTTTCGGCACAGTGATGCGAGTGGCTACACAAATTCGCTGCAATTCCCTGCACACTGTTCGGGTTGAGATCTATTGGGAAGAATCTTCATTGAAGTCTTCCGTCAGTTGCTGCACAGAATATCCCCTTTTCCTGCCGTACAAGCCGTCTGAGACTCCGTCGATCACTGGCTTGATTGGTGGTTTTAAATCCACAGTTCCGCCATTTTGACAGCGGGTGGGAATTTTGTTTCTACCTGCTATACACTTTGGATACCTCACCTTTCGGGAAGTTATCGAGTTGTTTTGTTCTAGCAATTGTATCTTCTACCAAACGAGACCCCACAATAAGACCTATTTCAGATGGAGACAAATCTGTCGTTTTCCTCATTTTGATCCACTTCTCTCGGAATGTACACAGACAACATTCTTATAGCAGTTTTGCGATCATAGGTACATCCCATGGCCAACGTAATTTGAATACATCCACCAGTGATCTACACTTGCATACATGTTCCCAGGTAACTAATTCACGGGCCAGTGTGCGTAGACAAATGTACTGCATATCTTGGCACGCACTTTACGCCAGGGATCATTCAAAGTGACTAGACAGTCGTCTCCATGAATTTGGGCACACGAGACCAAAATTGTTTTAGCATAAACTTCAAAATTTCTATATGAGGACATTAATAAAATTATAATTTAGACGGCAATTTCAGGGACAGTTCTCGGACACCTGGCATAAAAGCAATGTTATGAATTTCTAAAAAGTTTCACTGAGCTTTGCATCGCAGCAAGGAGAAAAAAATTTCACAGGAAACCATTGCTATTACGAAAAAGCAGGGTTGCCATATCTTGGAGACGTTTCGGGCATTGATGTCATATTTGGTGAAACTTTCCAGAAATAGCGAATAGTTTCGATAATGCCGCTCTCTTTCTAGAATTTTTTCTGGAGGATATATAAGAAAGTCAGTCATAATTCATATCAAAAGAGTAAAGTTGACGACTTAAAGAGTAAAAGCGAATTGTGAGATAGTATCTTATGAATAGTTTGGTATTTTGTGAATTAGCTGAGTGTTTAATTGCTGTTTTATTGTACCTAATATTTGAGTTAACTATTTAGAATGAATGATTTATGGTATATAATATATATATATATATATATATATATATAGGATGTATATAAACTGATGGTCAGAATTGTAAGGGATTATAAAGCTCACGAAAACAAACAACTTTCACAATACAATTTGGGGTCGAAAAGCAACAGGCGAGCTACGAGAGGGCGCTTCCTCTAGAGTGGATGCAACATCGCGTCAAAATGGAGTGAAGACGAATAATGGAATTTTTTTGACAAAATGTTTATATCAAATACTCAAATGAACGACCAACAACTTCGCGACAGGCGTCACAGCGGCGATGGAGTGAATCACGTACACTTTGGAAGATTCATATCATTTTACGAACGTCTGTAACTGCGACGCTAATTCGGGGGACAAGGTCCTCTGGTGACTCGAAGGGCGTCTCGTAAACGACGCTTTTTGCTGTTCCCAGAGGAAAAAATCCATTCAGGACAGATCGGGAGATCTAGGAGGCCACTCGACGGAATCTCCACGACCAATCAATCTGTTCGGAAAGGCAATGTCCAGTTAGTTCCGCACAGTACTGGTGGAATGTGCTGGCGCTCTGTCGTTCTGGAACCACATAATCACTCGATGATTTGCTGGTTTTTAAAGTTCATTTCGGCTCTTACGTAAGTGATCTAAGGCAGATTAGATCATTTGAATTAAGTTCTAGTAAAATATTCTAGTCTGTACTCAGAATTCGTTGATTGCAGAAGTTGTCAGACGTTGCTCCGCTGCCCGTTTGGAGACTGCTACCTAGGTTGATATCTGCTGGGGATTGTGTGCTGGGCTCCTACATTTTTGGGTTACCAAATATCATCCAATTTTCTAAGATTCTTCGGGGTACTGCATGCGGAAAAACAAAATTTCCAATTTTTCGCAAAGTGGTCGGAATAATTCCTGGACAATGTTTTTTATTTATTTATATTTAAATCATTTTCAAAGCATTCTTGCATCGGATAATGAAGTAAATTTGTGACATTTTTCCAATTTATATAAAACTAATTGTATACCCGTTCTTCGTACGGAATATATAATATGAACACACTTATAATTCGTAATTATGGGCAAATTCTTGTAGCATTCTAAAGGACATTGTGTTTCAGAACATTTTATTAACATATGTAATTTAATTCGCCTGAAATAAAATTGAAAAATATATGTTCTCGTTATACAAATTATTTTCACTGCAGTACAATTTTAATTTCCCTGCAAGACATGATAATGTATAGTTGAAAATGTTGGAATTGTGTCAAAAATCGCAACTCTAGTTTTCGACGGATCTACACGTTTTGGGACCTCTAAAATACGAAAAATCTATTTTATCGTGACGTATGTGTATGTGTACCTCTCTCTCTCTCTCTCTGTGTGTGTGTGTCTGTGCAATGCATATGCCCAATTTGACTCAAAATCTAATAGTCCAAATTTCATATTTTTTTTTAGGTAAGTCACTTGTTCGGCTCAGCCGAAACAGGGGGTCATCAGTAACAACAACAACAACAGGTAAGTCACTTGTGGGTTACCATGTTGTTGATCAGATTTTAGTATGATTCGGTATAAAAGTGCCTGCCGTTTTGTGCGCAATGGACCGCAAAATGTGTATACATCCACTCTGGCTGAAAAATTTATAACACAAAATTCTACAAAATTTGGTACATAAGTTGCTTAAAGATTATCTTGGAGCTGGTTAGATTTTGGTACAATTCGAAAAAAAAAGAAAGTTCCTTTTTTTTTTCGAAATGGCCCGCAGAAGTTATCAAGATCTAAAATAAAATACTACAAATGTATCAATTTAATGAATGCGTAATATAATACATATATATATATATATATATATATATATATATATATATAATTTATACGTAATTTTTGGCGATGAAATGAATAAGATCAACCCCTCTACTCTAAAGTGGACCATACATAAGACATTCAGGTTCTTTTAATTTATGGAACTAAAGACGTTTCCACTGCAGTGAAAAAACTATTTAATGAAATTTGTTAAAGTTTAGTAGTTACGTCCCTCGGGGGCAATTCTGTCATTAGATGTTAGCATGATTCAACCCTTTTTGGTGAAATGGCCGCCAAAGATCGTAAACATGTGAAGTAAATGATTAAAATTGCTGAAATATATTAATTATGTAACTTCCTCTTCCAATAATTTTTGACAGAATAGCAAATTGGACTAAACCTATGACTCTAAAATAACCGTTCTCGCGATATTTTAGTTTTCATTTTAATTTTGAAGAGCTGAAGACTTGCCAATGAAACATAAGTTGCCAAAGAAATATAATTGCCAAATGAAACGAACATGCATCAAAACTGCAAATTGGATATAATATCAGGAAAGTACCTTTGTTATTTTTTGCAATTAATCTCGTAAAATAATGCATTTTATAAAAGAGTTTCATAAATGCAGTTTCTACTCAAATTTTTTCGAATTTACTAGACAACAAAATCGTATTTTCACATCTTTAGATCCTATTGCTGGTAATGCAACTTAAAATGAACTCCGTCCAATTACATTAACATATTTTATAAATATATATATTATTCCATTAGAAGTTTCATTTATACACTTTAGACTGAATATGTTATGCAGTGTAAAACATATACTTTGTCTGTAAAGCAAGTGGATCAGATGTCTCTCATTTTTACCAAATCATCGGTATCCATAGTCTACTTTTTCTTCTAATATAAAAATACTTTTTCAAAAATATGAAATATATCAACTTACTGTGTATATCAAAAATCTCATTAAGGCGTTGACAAGAAAATCCCAATATGTATATCGTCCACAAAATGAGTAGGAGTAACATATTTTTCCATCAAAATATTGCAATTCGAAATTTGAAAACGAACATGACTTTTAACGTTTGAGACCAGAGACACATATTTTTTTATGGACAATATTCGTCTTTAAGGGCGATAATAAATTATAGTGAAAATTGGAAAGTTTAAATATTTTTAAATGTATTTTTCTGGAAAACATTTCTGAGAAAAGCCGGCAAAGCTCAAAAAATTAATAGAAAAATTTAATAATCTGATTAGTTTTTAACTGTGGTACGAATCCGATGAGGTGCAAAGGTGTGGTATAAAGCTGTTGGCTACAAAGGTGAACAAAATATTTCCTGTAAAACTTTACTACCTCTATTTTTATTTTATACAACCATCAACTCTAATACCACATCAGAATCCGGCAAATGGAGAAGCCTCAAAAGTGCAACTCATTCATGTTTGAGCATCTATAACGCATTAACGTCAGCGCATAAATTAGCTTGTGACGCATGTATAAAGAGGCTGAATGATCCATCACCTAGTGAGTCCCGCTCAGCTATGTGATATAGAAAGAAAACCCGCAGAGGTAAAAAAAAAAATCTGATGTGGGCAGCACATGAATTTCCTTATATAATGCAATGAATTTACTACTTTTACAGCGAAAAAATAGCTTATTCTTATAGTAGATATTTATATTATTTTCAAGACATTGAATTTTTGTCAATTAGTCGTCATTTTCATTAATTTAGCGTCATTTTTAACCATTTGGCGAACTTTTCGTTAATTTGGCAACATTTAAAAAAGTCGCCAAGTTGGTGACATTTCGCCAAATTCGTCGCCAAAATTTCGTCAAGCGTTATGGAAGGAGAAATAAGTTATTCTTATAGCAGATAAATAATTATTGGAGTTCAAATACAAAAGTATTGCTCAAAAGTATCTTTTCTCATGAATGGAACGAGCTGGATCCACGAAAATGATGTCACCAAATTTATAGCATGATATTACATATGAAAATGAACACGTTTCTCAACAGTTAATACATTTTTTAATTTATGGGATTTTTTGATACATGTATTTGAAAAATGTGCAATATCTCGAGGTTCGTACTAGCGTTCTAAAGTTTATATCAATCGTTTTCTAAGGGAAAATTACATAAGAGATGTCTATTTGCATAATTAAATTAAAGGGTTTGATTTTTCGATGATTTTTTTTCAAAATTTCACTCGAAAATTTAGGGAGGTTCTGAACATTCGATTGCGTTTAAAAACAATAGGCTTCCAGTATTCACGGATTGTGAATTTTGTACGAAATTTCATTCGAATCGCTCCATAATTTCTTCAGATATCGTCTCCACAGACTCATTGACACACATACACAGAGACACCACTTCAAAAAAGTTTGATTCGTGATTAGGGATGCTTGAAACGTTCTCTCCCTTCGAAAATTCGAATTCGAATTTTCGACCCCGTCTCAATACTTTCCCTATACATTATGTACATAAGGAAAGTAATAACGATATTTTAGAATGTTTGATGACCCATAAGTCAGGTCCCACGTATCTGAAAATATTAAGTTTCGAACTTCAGCTGTGTGATCGAACACTTGGTCAGTTCGTCGGCCTCACTCAGATGTATGATAAGATTTCTTCTCAGCGTGTAACATATAATTATGCCAAAAATTTCATCTCAAGTGCAGCTTAAATAAACATGTGTTTGCGAGTTCGAAACCGCTTACACTCGCAAATGATTAGAAATATGATTGTTCCGAATTTTCGAAATCATGCAACGCATGAGCATAGAATCTGCATATCTCTATTTTTTGCTTAAGAAAACATTTTGTTAAAAAATGCAATCTTTTAATTACCTCATCGAAATTACAACGCTATCTTCATTTGTAAGTTATTTTAAGCAAAAATGGAGGTAAATTCAAGTTTTCAAAGCTTATTTTAATGCATAGCATGTTTAATGAAAATGAAATTGTATTATTTCTTTGATGAATTATCACATTATTTTTGTGACAATTTACCACCAAATAACGATAATGTTACAAAAATTGAGAATAACATTATTTTTACTTTCCCATATATACATAATGTATAAGGAAAGTATTGTGACGGGGTCGAAAATTCGAATTCGAGTTTTCGACGGGAGAGCACGTTTCAAGCATCCCTGATTACGAATCAAACATTTTTGAAGTGATGTCTGTGTGTGTGTGTGTGTGTCAGTGAGTCTGGGGAAACGATAACTGACGAACGACCGGACCGATTCGAACGAAATTTGGTACAAAAATCGCAATCCGTAAACACTGGAAGCCTATTGTTTTCATACGCAATCGAATGTTCAGAACTCCCCTAAATTTTCGAGTGAAATTTCCAAAAAATCGTCAAAAACTCAAAACCGCTAATAAAGTTACGCAAATAGACATTTCTTAAGTAATTTTTAATTATAAAACGATTGACATAAATTTTAGAACGCTAACATGAACCGTTCTCGAGATATTGCACATTTTTCAAAAAAATTATCAAAAGTCATATAAAATAAATATAAATATATTTCCAATTGAGAAATATGTTCACTTTTCATATGTAATACCATGCAATAAATTGGGTGACATCATTCTCGTGAAACTAGCTGGTTCCATTCATGAAAAAAGCAACTTTGAGTAATACTTCTGTATTTGAACGCCAATAGTCATTTATCTGCTGTAAGAATAACTTATTTCTCCGTCCATAACGCTTGGTGAGATTTTGGCGACTAATTTGGCGGAATTAAAATGTCGCCAAGTTGGCGGCTTTTTAATTGTTGCGAAATAATATAAGTATCTACTATAAGAATAGCATTTTTTTAACTGTAAAAGTAGTAAATTCATTGCATTATATATGGATAGTCATGTGTTTCCCACATCAGATTTTTTAAAAATATATTTGAAAGTTTCAGTTTCGCATATGAAGCTTGAAAAAACTAGTAAATCTCACAGGAATTATGTCTATAATTCTTTAAATAATAATATGCTACATGCAATGTTTGAACTTTAGAATCGGTGACAATACATTTTAATGGTAAGTTAAATAAAATTACACATTAACTCGTGCAAAAAATATATTACATAAGAGATTAATTAATTTTTAAAACTATTCGTGTAAACTTTGTTTATAGAAAGTTAAAAAAGAAACAAAGCACTTTAGCGCTAGAATCCGTGACAATGTATTTGTTAGCAAGATACTGATTAGAGCGCGCACCATTATACACTTAACTATACGCCCATTGACGTCAGCGAGTGACATCTGCGGGAGACCGTTTTGTACAAAAACATTGGCCATTATTCATCGATATAGAATTTTCCCAGCATTATAACATATACTTTTGAAAGAGGTGCTAAAAATCTGTAAAAGCGTTTCTACAAAATATGAAAGTTGTTTTTTTAACGCAAGTTGTAAGGCGCCAAAGATTAAATTTCCACAAAATTCAAAGGGACGAAACATTTAAAAGTGGTCTCAAAATGGCCTGGATCAACATTTTAAGGAATCAAAAAATATTCGCCCACAGAGTTTTTGATTTTGTTTATGGAGATATTATCGAATTTGAACTGTGACTTACGTTTCGAAAAGTTTTAGTGCGGATGCTTCGGTCTTTATGTATAAATAACAAGAAAGATCAATCATGCATAAAGCTTTGATTATGAAACACTTTCCAAATGCATTACAATTTTATTTAAACATCTCTAAAATACGATACATTCAGAGGTAATTTTTTTTTTTAGAATTATCACAATTCGACAATAATTTATTATATTTGAAAACTTAAAACTTTATCAAAATAAATGAACGTTATTCAAGTGGCGTCATTGAAATATAAATCCCCTGACTCTCTATGTAAAAGCAATAAATATTTCATTCATACACTTTTATTCCATTCCTTTCATTCATCACAATACTACAATAATTTAATTTACTTACAAATATGGAGGTAAAAGTAATTTAACACTATGCGTAAAACAGCTATAAAATCGTATACTTCTCTAAGTAAATGTTTCATTCACATCAGCTATATTGCAGACTAGCTAGATCAGCTATATTGCCACAGCTAAATAATTTTGAGTTAAAGAAATTCAGCAGTTCTTATACAACTCATCTTACAGCTTGATGTGTTTACATTCTCTAAGTGAAAATTAGGCGTCGTTGTAGAAATAATCAAAGTTTAATGCTCATTTAAACTGAAATATAATGCAATTACCTTGTTTCAGAATACAGATTCACAGAAATTAAACAAAAATAAAGAGGTTTTAAAACGGATACAACACTAAATATAAATTAAAAATAACTTTTAAACTCACGATTTTGAAACAAGATGGATGCCATATTTAATTTTGAAGTGGGTTACGCGATCTCTTCATATGAAATAGGTCCAATTATTATTTCAATTTTTATTTAAAAAACTACCGATTATATTTTGCTGAAATTTTTTTCATATTTTTTGTGGGACAATTTGAATATTTCCTAAAATTTTCGAAGCAATTTGTGAATTGTAAATTCGCTTAAAACATGTTTGAAAAACTAGGTCCCATATGGTTTAATGTATTTCATTTTTTCAACCCGGGTTCAATCCAAAACTAATTTGCTTATATTATTCATTTATATTCCCATATGTCTCACAGACCGTCCCAATAACATACTAAAATTTCATTTCCAGAAAATCATTTTTTTGGCAGTTACCGTGCAAACGGACAGATAGACAGACAGACAGAATAAACAAAGTCATGAACACTTTTCAACTGTGTTGTAAAGTGTTAATAAAACGAAGCAATTGAGGACCGCAAATTGATTTTTCAGCATCGTAATAAAATTGCTTCATAATAATTTAGAAATTGTATGTGCACTTTCATTTATATCCGCGTTCTAAACTCAATGTTATTGTATTGAATAATTGTATTTTATCTAAGTCGCAGTCGCTATATATATTGTTGGATCATTCCATTGATATGACAAAAGGATGACCTCCTTATTGTCCTTTGTAGCTATATTTCTACTCATGAGTATTGCTCAATGTCAGTCGTAAGTCCAATGAAAATCATTTATCAATATTAAGTAAATTAAGATGACTGGTTCTTGGAGAACAAATTGATGTTTATTTTTCTTGCATTCAAAATTCATATCTCAATGGTATTGATATTTGGATATTGATAATTTAATACAATGATTATTTTGAATCATATCATTGATGTTTTAATCCAAATCACGTGAAATAAAGGATATGTGTTTAGATTTCTTTTTCAGATCAAAAGTAACAGAAAACGTGTCCTTTCTTATGAACGGAATATTTTAAATCCACGTGAATTAAGTACATTAAGTAATACCTAATTGTTATATGGACAGCACATGACTTCCCCTATATAAATGATTGGACTTTCTTCTTTGATAGAAATTACAATGAATGAAATTTAGGATGCATTTACTTCTTTTATAGTAAAATAAAATATATATAAGATCCACGGCGCAATATTTTTAACGTTGAATTATACATCTGGCGCTTTCTCAAATGACAACATGTAAAACTATTTCGAAGTAAGCAACTTATACTTCGCGCAACTATAAATTGACAATTATCAATACTGATAGCATCCGCAACAAACAATATAGTTCATATATAAACTATTTTAATAATTGATTCATTACTTTGGCTTAATTTTCGTTAATTTAATATCACTTTTGCAATTTCGACGATATTTTCGTCAATGTATGGAGAAATGATGCCAATTTAACGATTTTTCACCAAGTAATAAGTCACCAATTTCAACAAATTTATCACCCGATGCTATAGATAAACGGAGAGCAGAGCTTTTTAATATATAAATTACTATTGAGGAAGTATGAGGCATTGAAATACAAAACTATTACCTAAAGTATATCCTCTCGTCAATGAAACCAACTAGATCCATGATAATTACGTTAACAAATTCATCGCTTATCACATAATATTTTATATAAAAAGTGAACATATTTCACAATATTTAATATTTTTTTTAATTGTATGTGATTTATTTATAATTATATTTGAAAAATGTGCAATATCTCGAATATGGTTCATGCTACCTTTATAAATCTTCTGCCATTCGTTTTCTAGTAAATAAATTACGTAATAAGTGAACATTTATCTAGCATTATTAAAGTCACTAATTTTTAATGTTTTTTTTTAATTTTATTCCAAAATTTGCAGGTCTTTCAAATATTCGATTCCGTTTTAAATAAGGTTCCATTATTTACTGATTGCAATATTTGTACCAAATTGCATTCGAAACAATCCATTCGCTAGTGAGACATCGCATCTACAAACCCACGAATATACACACACATACGGAGATATTACCTTAAAAACGGTCATTCGTATTCACTCAGAGATGCTTGAAACGGGATCTATCGTCAAAAGCCCGTCTTCGAATTTTCGACCCTGTCTGAATACTTTCCTTATAGATGATATTATCTATGTAGATAAAGTAATAAACAAAATACGTACAAAAGCATATTGGATAAATTATGAGTGTGGTGTTCGATATCTACAAAACTTAAAAAACCACTGTTATAAATAAAATTTATTCTTGAACGCTACATAAAAGCCACGGAATAACTCGCATAAAAATATATAAAACTGCAATTTTTTTTAGTTCTGTTCCGTTATTTATACAATTTTTATCATCTTCAAAAAATTGCTTTCATCACCACATAACCTTTATCCTCATCACCTACAAATCCTTATCACCACGTATAACGGCTTTTATGTGCTCCTCATGTGGGCCCTTCATGTGGGCTCTTCAGTTATAATGTGATTGCTCACCAGTACCAATATTTAGAGCGCTGTATATTCTTCCACAACAGTCAAGAAGATTAGAGGAAACGAGCAAGCGGTTTTCAAAGCTATTCCTTTGCTTAGCATTTTATGGGTTTCAAACATGGGAAATTTTATACACTGTTTTTTCCTTCCCTATATTACACTCAGAGTAATTTCAAATAATTATCCGTGTTATTTTGTGCCATTAAACCCCATTCAATGGAGCCGTTATATATGTTCCTTTAACATTTCCTACACATATATTTTTGCTGAGATCTCCGTGTTGTCCTGAAATTGTTGAAATGGTAAAGATCTGTTCAAATATCTATAAAACTTAGCTTTATTAATGAATAAATATATGTTTACAAGAACATGCATCACTAAAGTTGACAATTTGACTAAAATGAACAAAATAGAGCATTACATAAAGCAACTGCTCTGTTTAAAAACAGCTACTGCCGTCAATAACTGAATAGACAACACTTCTGAGAAGCACTCGAGTTCCACTTCTACCCTACTTTCCCATCCAGATCGTCCGACATCCGACTTGCATAATGGTGTGGTAACTGTATGGATATTACCACACAATTTAAACCGGACCATAGACATTCTATGGACCGCAACCCAGTGAGGTGACAACCACAAAAGCCGTACCATCTTGCTCCTAATCCATCAAGGTCATATAATTTGTCTCCCAGGTCAAAAGACCAGGACCTCTAAGATGACATTGGTTGTGTCGTTTCTCCTCAGGTAAGGCTCCTGCATATACAGGCTGGCGCAGCAGAGGTCATCTTGTTTGCCTTCCAGTTGAAGCGATGGTAATACATGGAGAAAATAAAGTTCCTTTTTAGCCCTTTTCTCTGGATTTCGAGAAAATAGAAACATTCTAGACTACTTTCTTAAATGATTGGTGCAATTTTTTCAAAGCAGAAGCGTCTATTTTACAGCTAAATTGCGTTTCAAATATCAGCCATGTAACATGCACGCGCCATTGGAATAGTTCAGGCAGACGATAACTCACTAGCTAGACCGATTGGAGTCAAAATGACGGTTGCGTCAGCCTGTATATTTAGTAGCATTATCCATCGGGATAGATATACCGTGACGACTTTTTAGGTATTCGTAACGCTGCTATGGAATATGAATGTGTGAGACAATTGGGTGGAGATAGACTCCCCAGGTATTTGAATAGTGCATAAAAGAATATATAAGAATAAATATTATCCCATCATCACTTTTTTATTTAAAAAATGATAAATTGCCGTTTTCCCGTTAATAATAACGCATAGTACTAGGACATATTATCCCCTTAGAAAGAAATGCTGATAGCTACTGAGAAAAGATGAATGAAGAAGGCCAAGAATAGAAAGTTATTCAATACTTTTTATCTAATTTGAACTCTTTCCGAACTGTATCCGCATTCTGAGTATTTTTATCAAATTTTCCCGTAGATGAAGGTAATTGTGTCCTTTAGCATTGTTATCATGATGCTAGTTGAGAAAACTATAATGATATTACTGAAAGAAATAGAAAGGGAATGCCTTTTATAATTTTCAAACGTATTTATATTTTTTAAATATTGAGGAAAGAGGAAATTGATTTTTACGCTGGAAGGAATACGCCCGACAGTAAAAGTGCCCCAAGTATGTGAAAGTTGTCTCTATATTGCTTATTTATATAAAAATTACTATTTAGGCCTAACACTTTTAAAGGAATAAATTGCAATTTTTAATACGTTTTCCTTCGTTTAACAATGTAGGGCACTTAACTACAAAAATAGTGCAATATAATTAAAAATTAACTCGGTAGGATTGTGTTCCGTGTTAGATAATATAAAAATGCAAAATTTTAGCCTTCTAGTTCAACGATGGCTACTGAGGGGTGAACTTTCTAAAAACTTTTCAACACCATCTCATTTTGCTGGTCCCAGAGGAAGTTGTCCTATAAGAGAGCAAATATTTAGCCTCCTAGGACAATTACAAGGGCATCCAGACGACATAGAAAGACCAAGAAAACTTACATTTTTACAGTCCCTACAATACATGGAAATATAATAGGAAAAGTATTGGAAACGCGTCAAAAATAACAACTCGAGATTTCGACGGATCTACACGTGTTGGAACCTTTAACCCTTCCGTGACGACTGGCACGCCCAAGTGCCAGATGCGAACATGCATTCAAGGACGAGCGGCACTCATTCGGGCCAGAGGAAATTTTACCGCAAGCGGATAGTGGCACGTATAAGTGCCACTACGCAGAACGTTTTAATTTGTGAACTAGATGGCGTTACTTGTCCATGGAACTAACTTCAATGCATTTTGCAGAGGCATGACCTTGGCAGAAGAGGATCGAATGAATTATTTCTCCATTTGGAGCGGTGAAAATCATTTTGTAACATAAACAAACAGAGCAATTCTCGTAGCATCAACAATTTTATAATTGAGTTTCGGTTTTTATTTTTATTTCAGCGTTATGATTTCGTTGGTGAATCATAGGAATATAAGAGAGTATTTTTTTTGTTTGGGTTTTAGAGGCAGTGAAATTATTCGTTTATTTCGGATAAAAGAATGGGAGCAACTAACGAGTATTTTGTATTCAGATTTGTATGAAAATTATACATCAAATGGAACATAAATATTTCTTTTATTCCTGTAAAAAGTAGATTTCTGTGTTGAATAGGTGATTTTTAGTGAATTTTTTTCGAGAGTTAGGCTTAGCGCAAAAAATGCGCCGTCCTTTTCGACCAGTACGGAAGCGAATCGCGTCGTCCTTTGGGCCGCGACAGCTCCGGAATGCCGCCGTCCCGAAAGGGCTAGAACTCGAAAATAGCAATTTTAGACATCTGTGTGGGTGAGTGTCTGTGTGTGCAATGTACATATCCACTCTGGCTCAAAAGCTATTCTACGAAATTTCACAGAATTTGCTAGGGAAGTTACTCGTAGGTTATCCTAGTACTGATTAGATTTCGGTAAGATTCGAAAAAAAATTCACCTTTTCTTTCGAAATAGCCAAATATTTTCCATCTAGTTGAAAAGCCAAGAAAAGATGCTTCCTTACGGAGTACCTGGATCCAAAGGACTCTTACCTCCACCTCAAACATTTGAAAATGTCCATGGAAGGGTTTTTCAGATGAAAAGGAATATTTCTAAAAAGTGCCAAATCAATTACGGTTGGGTTCCTTCCTGTAAAGAAGTGATTCGGGGTAGGCGGACCTATGATCTTAAAGCTAGTAGTAAATAATAATGGATTAAATTTCACAAAATTTAGTAGGCAATTTCCTAGGTTACACTGGTGCTGACTAACCCCATAACTCTAGAACAAATTGCTCAAGATATTTTAGTTTGTTGTTACCTGTGAGAATGCATCCAGTCTTAAGATGAAAACGAAATTGGCACTCAAATTGCAAATTTAGCAAAATTTAAAAGAAAGTCATACTATTTTGTGCAAGTGAACTGAATTTAAAGGACTCTGAAAGAAAGAATGACTAAATGAATTTGTGTCCGAGGAGAAAGTTATGTGCTACTCACATCAGATATTTTCCATTGCCGAACGATTCAGGAGCATATGCATATCAGTGGACATGGTACCCAACTGAGCTATAAAAGGCACCACATGCACAATGGGATATATGGGAATTGGCAACACGTGTACTCGCCGTGCCTCATGATGGTTTGCTAGTCTAGCGATAAGTATTGCGAGTTGGTATTTCGTTATAGCGATTGTAAAGGTAATGCAGGAGGCATATTGAACAGGCTGCCTATTGGATTCCTGTGCATGTAAGTGCTGTTGGATTTTAGCGTTCCTGAATATGTATGGGACGGAAATTTGCTAATAACCAATTTATGTCAAGTAAGTATCTTTTGTAAGAGATTTAGTATTGATCCCTACTCGTTGGACGATTCTCTACTATATTGAAATTGGCTTTTCTGTCTATCACGACTTAACCCTTTGCTTACGGATGGGACAGCGTCCATCCCAAACGATTAACGTTTCAAAATGACAGGTATTTGACATACCCTATCCCAAACAGTTCAATACCCCTTTGGGATAGGGTATACCCCTTTGGGATAGGGATACAGGCATGGGCGTCCATGGACGCCAATGCCTATAAAGGGGTATCGAAGCAAAAGATTAATGCCGAGTTCGTTGTATTAACTTTATAAATGTTCCGCTGGAGACAATTAAATCACTTTCATTTGATTAGATAGGACCCTTTTACTAAAAATGCATCAAATGCGTACACTCACGAACCTTTCCTTATAAAGGTATCGAGGACTTGTCTAGGAACCTTGCATGAAGAACAAAAGAATTTATAATTTGTTGTGGAAGCTGAAGATAATTTTAATTTAGCAATTTTTCTTTCAAATTTTCAATGTTTTCCCCGCATTTCTAAATTGTAGACTCATTAAAGCCCTAAGAGTCAACACAAAGTAAAAATACATACATATAAAGAACTATAACAGCTGTAAATACATCTTTATTATGAAACATGAATTGTACATCATTATAGACATCTGCAGCGAAATAGTTGATACACTTTATGTGAATTGTTAACACCATGACCTCAAAGTCAAATGAAGCAGGTGAGAATTAATTTTAGGAATACATCTAATCGGCGATTAACCCTAGCTGCTTGGCACAGCTCTGCAAGAAACACGAGACTTTGTCAAATATATTTAATAAGAATGCTTTGAATACATGTGTCCTCTCGATCAATACAACCTAAACAATTCTCCTTACATGATGTATCATAACTCACATTAATTTCTCTCTGTCCATTTCGTAATATGCATCATCATTATAATGTAATTTTGAATCTAGTCATCAGTTCGTCAGCGGTACGTACAAAATCAATCACTCTGTGCTTATCACAGTCACGAGCGACACCGGTGAATATGATGTTTATTAGCATTCGTAAGTGAGAAGGAAAATAATTGGAAAGTTTCATCTTTCGGCGGTGATTTTCATGTTTAAAGTGAATAATATTCGGTAAGTTCTTGTTATATTGACTGAAAAGTACACTTACAAAACAGGTGTATCAGGTACTGTAAGTAATTGAATTATGTTTGCAGATACAATGAAATGACATGGCACATATAGCACAATACATATGTAGCACAATTTGATATAAACCTGTCAAAGGTAGAAAAACTATCAAACTTAAATTTTTAAATTAAAACTTTTTATAATTTTTTTTTTAAAAGTGGAGATTATTTAGTATGGAGATTAGCATCGAATAAAGTTATCTTAATTGAAAATCCACCTAGTTAGTTTCTGTCCCGTTGTCATGTTTCAACCTTCTATGTCCCCGGGAGGGGGACTTCGGGAGGGTTTTGGGTGACGTTACGCCTCTCCCCTCCCTCTGTCCGCTTCCGGAGAAAATCAAATATCCGGCTCAGTTAAGTTCAAACCAGTGGTAGATAATGTAAATGTACAAGGATTGAGCTTTAAGCCACCGAAGGGCTGCTTAAGCGTCTGAAAAACATTTTATAATATCATGATCTCCACCCCGGGAGCATGGGAATCTAAACTCCCACACCATTAGATTGTTTCTGATAGTCGATACTGTAAGTGTCGAAAACCCAGACCACTCAACTCACCCTGAGGCCTTAGTTGCAGTTTGATTGGTCGGGATACTGTAAGTGTGTAAGCGTTCAGAAGGCAATAATGAGCCTTCTGAGTTGTCTGTAGTGATTTAAAAAATATTTTCGCCACCCACTGGGGGAGGGATGAAAATCCGTCTACTCTAAGTTCTGTCCGGTGGTCAATAAGGAGTGTGCAAAGTAGAGCTTTTATAGACTGTCTAAAATATTAAAATGTCCCATTTTTTCCTTCTACACGGTGAGGTGAATTGATTATCCGGCTCCGTTAGGATGTGAACCGTAGTCGATGCCTGAAAGATTTGGTTAGGTTCTGAACTGTAGTCGATGTCTGAAACCCTCCGTTGGGTTCTGAACCGTAGTCGATAATGGAGGTCTGAAAGGTTTCCTGGTACGAATAGCAAGGATTTAGTAGACTCTGGTATATGAAACGCCGATTTACGGGGAGTCAACGACCACGCAGGAAGCTAACTTGGAGAATAGGTGGATAAAAGTAGAACTAGGAGGCTAACTTGAGGTAAAACTGGTCAGTCAGATAGTCAGTTGCACGAAAATCTAACATTGGAGGGTGGAAAATGCAGTTTACATAGACGATAAGAACTTGCAATTTCGTCCCAGCAGCTCATCGAAAAAGCATCGGCTGACCATCTAAGATACGTGGTTGTATTCCCGATTGGGGAAGCAAAGTTCTTTACAGAGTAGCTGTGTATGCGCGGCATAGCAAAAAGTCCAAGCGACGTGCAGCTAATAAATTTATTACAGGGATACTTCTAGATAAATCAGAAGACAGTTCGAAATATTTAAAAAAATTAGAATTAAGGTATAAATTATTTAATATTTAATCGGAATTTTGAGCAATTTTCGCAACTTCTACAGAAATCCGTTTGTAACGATCGAAATGTATTGTACCGTCCTAATCATAGCACTATCATCAGAACTATTCTTAAGATTTTAAGATGAGACTAGTGGTATATGATCAAGTTTCTGATTTTCCGCAAATTTATAATGAAAGAATAAGAAAAAAATATGCATGTTTTCGGGGTATGAAGACGTACTCGATTTTAAAATTCCGACACCAATGATACTACTCTGTCCAATCATCAACTTTTACCATAATCAAAATGCGTGAGTTCAGTTAATTTTAAAAATATTTATTTGTCGAGATTTCTTTATTTTGAAAATTTAAAAGAAAACTGTAACAGCATAAATTATCAGAACCGATAGTTTGCAAAACCGGAAACTCAACAACTGTATCTGTTGCGCATGCGTAATATTGGCTAACTTCATTAGCTAACTTCATTATTGGCTAACTTCAGTTAGTGTGGAAACTTATTTCAAATACGTTTCCTTCTGTGCACTTCTGCACATGCGTATAATTTTCGTAAACTCATTGGATGCGTTTTATACTTTGTTTTGTGCTTTGTATAGTTGACCGATCTAGCCGCTGAAGGAGAATAATCTATATTAATAAAAGAAAATATATCTCGGTGTGTCTTCATACGCAGCCTAACAAAATAAATCGATTCCCATACAGCATACATTTGGATCAGATCCTGAGATCATTTGGAAAATTTATATTTTCAGACTAATTTTTGTGGATTATTTAATGAAGAGGAAACTTGAGCGATTGTTCCAATTATCTCCCCAATTATATACAGATACAGGAAAAATTATTGGACAGTTTTAATTTTCTTTACGTATTACCACGGTATTAACTGTTGAACTCACCATCTGACAAAATAGATAAAATTCATCATAATACCATATAAACCTTTATGAACAGGCAATTAATTTGCCAACACGGTGTTATCTGAGGTAATATTTTACAGTTGTAAAATGTTGTTCTATGGTGATGTGGTACTAGTGAGGCACGCGGGCATTCAGCCAGTAAGTAATTTAAAATACCGGTTTACTTATGGGATATCTTACTAAAATAAAATACAACGTTCAATCTCTGTATACGTAGCCACCGCACAAAAGGATGTATTATAATATCTATTCTTGTAAATAAATTGAAAATGAGTCCAATATCCGGTTTCGTTTTCAGTATGTGATATCGTATGCAATGTAAAGCTCTAGAATTAACCATTATTTTAAATAAGTTAAAAACGAGTCTAAGATCCGGCTTCGATCTCAGTATGTGGAGTCACGGAACGCAAAACTCCAGAATACTGCTCCTTATATAGAGATGTATATGTTCTTTATACACATCCTAACAAGTATAAGCCTAAATACGTAGATTTTACGCACATTAAATAAGCTTTACCGGCCGTTCAAGCGGTTGCTCGAGTCCTCAGGGTGAGTCGGACGGTCTGGGTCTTCAACACATTAAATAAAACCGGCCGTCCAATTAGTTGCTCATATCCTCAGGATGAATCGAACGGTTTGGGTCTTCAACACATTAAGTAAGAAAGAAATGTTACAGAAACTCATCACACAAGAGACAGTTTTTCGTAACACAAAATAAATTTAAAATCACAAAAGTCCTACTTAGAAGCATCAACAAATATAACTAATGCTTTTTTAAAACAGTCTCTTAAACGGGTGGTGGAACTTCAGCGGAGTAATGCTAGAAAAAATTTTAATGTTGGCAACAGTAAATTGGACCGCAAAGAGAATAAACTTTGCATATAGAAAATAGTGTAAATTTTAAATTCGAAAGCCTTTCTTCTGGGTATTTTTGTATCAGCTAAACTGGAAAAATATTCTATCAGATGTCTTTACTAAAATGGAAGAGTTATGAAAAGTCAATGTTTTCTTAGAAAACACAAAGAGTGACATTAAATTTCAAACTGGCATACTTCGTGGAGGGATTGACAAATTGAAAAAACTGTTGTAACGACCAGTCTTCAAAAATAAAATTATAGAATCTCATTAATAATGAACTTTATTACTAAATTTACTGCCTTCACACGGTCTGAAACCCCGATGTACTTGCCAGGGTTTGACCACAAGCGTTTGAGGGGGGGGGGGGAAACAGAGATCAATTAGCCACCAGTCCTAGAAGCTGACCAAAGTATTACCTAGTAATATGACGAACCAGCGCTTGGGGACTAAGGTGGAATTCACACCCCCCTTACATTGGCACAATAATATTTTTAAAGTTACACTTGTAGAATTTTTCTGATGATGTGTGCCTGGAGATGATTTCCCTGGTCCAAGACAAGGACAAAAATATTCCTATTTAAACAAGATAGAAGGTTGTGCCTTTTTGAGCTCTCTGTCAGGATGCAGAACGAAGTTCCGGTAGCACCGGTTCAACTCATGGAAGGAGTTTGTGATGATTTAAACGATGCTGATTCTAGTAAGGCTGATAACACAGCCTGCGATACTGATAAAGTTAATGACTTAAAGGATGTTCTAAAGGACGTAGACAAGAGAATTATGATAGCCTCTGCTAAGACCGGAAATACCCCCCCCCCCGAGGATAAAGCTGACTACGCCCAGATGCTGCTGAAGGCAGAAAGATTTGTGATAGACCTACTACGGATGGCTGAAGCCTGCAATGTTGGTATATATAATTATCATCCCCTTTACCCCCTGTTAACCCCGAGACTCCTAAAGTCTCTACTTCTAATGCTAATCTTAATTCTAATTCTAATGCAAACCAGGACATATCAATAATACGAATGTGGATACGACGATTCTTGAAGTTATAGATAAAGTCCAAAAACTCAAGCTGGTCAATAGAGACCTCACTAGCTTAAATTCAACTTCAGTTAAATCTAGTCCTTTGAATAAAAGACGGCGGCGTAACGATGACGATTCTCAACCTGACTCAGATGACGGTCAATGGACCAAAGTTAGACCCAGGAATAGGAATGGAAGGGGTAAAATTTCACTTGAAGCCTATAGAGAGGCAATTAAAGTAAAAAATCAATTTGAAACCTTGACTAGTTTGCAGCCGGAAAGTACTGGATCGGGATGATCCTCAGTGCCGAAGCCCCCCCCCTCGCTAGCCACTCCACCGATTCTCAGCAGTGCCTCTCAGCCTGACTGGCCTTCAATCTTGTTAAGTTTAAAACAGATTGCCAAGCATATCAACACGAAGATTAAGGGTAGATTTTTTAAAATGTTTATGGACAACGGTGAGGAATTTAGGAGATGTACAGACTTCCTTAAGAAGTCTGGAGTCCAGTTTAAGACCTTCTCGCTGAATGAAGATAGACCAGTCAGAGCTGCTATCCGAGGACTCCCGGTAGCTACAGCCATCGAATTTTTAACAGCAGTTGTTAATGCTATGGGTTACAAAGTCCTTAGCAATGTTAGACTGACCCGGAGAGAACGTAAACAACATCCTTCCCTCTATTACCTCCAGTTAGAGGCCGGGACTAACCCGGAAGAAATTTTTGCTATTAACAGTCTACTGGGTACAGAAGTGAAACTGGAGACCTATACAAGCAGAAGAGGCTACGCTTCACAGTGCCATGATTGTTCTGGTTTTTACCATTCGAGCATCGCATGTACACTGCCGCTGAGATGCGTGAGTTGTGCAGGGCCCCATACTGCCAAGAACTGCAAGGCTGATTACGTCCTATGATGTAATTGTGGAGGATAGATTGCAGCTAATTGGCGCGGTTGCCCCAGAATTTCGGGCAACTCGTCTGTTGCCAGTAGACGTAGGGACTCCCAGTACCAAACTATTCAAAATTCAGGCGCCCCCCCAGCTTATAGACCTGGGAGCCAAGGACGTCCATTCCTGAGATCCAACACGCAGCAATGTTTGAATTGCGCTTCAGTGGCATCAGGACATATCCAGGAGCCCTTAGCCCCCCCCCCTGAAATTGCAAATTCAGGAAGTAAAGCCGAGCAGGCCAGCCATGTTCCCCCCTGAAATAGCAAATTTAGGAAGTAAAGCCGAGCAGGCCAGCCATGACATAGACTTTTCGGCAAAATCAAAGGGGATTTTCATAGCTCCAATCAAAATCAAGGCCAAAATTTGGCCACACACCCTGGACATAGACAGACTTCTCCTCCCCACGAGGAGAAGCACATTGACTATGCCTCATTTTTATCGTCTCACATAGAGATCAGGCATACTCACAACAAAGATATTATAATGCAAGTCTTTAGCCAAGCGCTACCTGATCTTCGAAAAACCAAGACTGAGGTAGATATGATATTTCATATCTATCAGCGTTACGATGATCTCTTAGGTTAACCTCCCTGTCCCCTCGTTCTGCCTTCTTTTTCTCGGCCCACTACCCGTAGCTTGCAGTCCCTCAAAGTCGGCTTCTGGAACGCCAATAGTGTGCATTCCAAGCTTGACGAGGTACGTGATTATGTTGTAAATAATAACTTCGATATTTTTATGATCAACGAAACCCACCTTGCTCCGCCCACCTCCCCTGCCATCTGTAACTATACTGGATACTTTTCTTATCGGCCCTGCTTCGAACTATAGGTACCATTCTTGCTGCACTGCAGTTTATATCAAAAATAATATCCCCCACCACCGTATGAGCGCCCCGGCTTTTACGGAGCTTGAAGCCACGCTCGTTAAGGTCACAATTCCCAATTTGGTCCCGATTGCACTTGCTTCAGTGTATATCCCTCCACCAAACTATAACAGTTCCCTTGTCAAGGATGTAAAAGCACTTATTAGAATAAGCAGTAACATGATCATAGCTGGTGATCTAAATTCTCACCATTGCACCTGGAACTCGCTTCGAATCGCAAGCTATTGCTCAAAATCGATTGACCCACTGCGCCAACTTCAGGATCATAGCTCCTCCCACTCTGACTCAATTCACCAAAGGAGGGAACCCAAGTACAATCGATCTGCCAATTTTTCGAAACATTTCTTTCAGTCATACGATCAGCACAGACACAAATCTGACGTCTGATCACCTACTTATGGTACTGATCCTTAATTTAATAATTTAACTTTAGATCATTCGGAGGAGCTCCATACAAATTGGGACGATTTTCGTCATATTCTCAAAAATTTTTAAGCACCCCCCTCAAAATTACCAGCACCGATGACATTGAAAAATGTGTCATCGATATGAATCATGTACTGCTAGAGGCAGTTGCTGTGGCCTCGAAACAAAAAAAATTCCGAACCTAACTATCACACTCTCCCTGGTGATATTAAGGCCAAAATCAAACAGCGAAATCGGTTACAGAAGTATTGTTAGCGCACTAGTTACCCCCTTAACGGCGCACAATTCCGTAAACTCCATAACGAGATAATAAACTCCATAACGAACACACCCAGCAACGCTGGAAAACTCACCTTACAGGATTCTCACCCACGGGTCGCAGTCTCTGGCGAACAGCTAAAATATGAGATCCATCAAAACAACAATTCCGCCCGTTAACGGCCCAAATGAATTCGCCCAGACTGCGGTGGAAAAAGCTAATATTTTCGCAGATAGCTTGGAACTCCTATTTTCACCTCATATCGACAACTTCAGCCACACTTATACAGACACTGAACACGATTTACATCAGACCAATCTCAATGCACTACACTCCCAAGCATCAAACGACTTAGAGAGAATCTTTCTGGCTGAAATTCTTCATACCGTTGATGGACTGAAAGTAAAGAAATCCGCCGGCGTATCAGTAATAGCATCAATAAAAATATCCCGGACCTGTACATCTGCTGGATAACCATGCTGTTGAACCATATGACGGACCATCGCTTTTTCCCCAAAGTTGGAAGGCCGCAGTCATTCCCCCTATTCCTAAATTTAATCAAAATCTCTCGCTTGCCGAGAACTTCAGACCAATAAGCCTGCTTTCAAGTTTTTTCGAAAATCCATGAATTGGTGTTGCTTAGACGTTTGGATAGTTTCTGCCGATCGAAAAATATTTTAATACCTGACCAGCATGGATTTCGAACTGAGCATTCAACGCAGTCCCAATTATGTGTGTTGTGGAAACTATCCATCAAAACGCTACCAACAGACAGTATACTTAGCATAGTATTTTTCGACGTGGCCAAGGCCTTTGATAAAACGTATCTCCCCAGGCTCATTACTAAGTTGGTGCGACTTGGAATTTCGACGCAACTTTTGACCATCATCAACTCGTATCACACTAATAGATTTTTCCGCGTACTAGTTGATAAAACTCTCTCTTCAATCCGACTAATCAGGGCCGGGGTTCCTCAAGGAGGAAATCTCAGTCCTCTGCTCTTCAACATTTTCATCAACGATATTCCAAGCATACCACAAATCAAGCTGGCCATCTTCGCAGATGATACAGTACTTACCGCTCGTAGCTGTTCACCACACAACTCAATCAACACACTTCAATGTTACATTTCAAATAGCCTTGAGCACTGGTTCGTTACCTGTAGAATTAAAATTAACGCGACCAAAAGTGCAGTGTGCATCTTCAAACCCAACTACCGAGAAAGAAACTCTAATTTTGTTTTAAAAATCTTCAATGAGCCCATCCCCTTCTCCCACTCCGTTATGTATTTGTGCCATTGGCCATATTGAAATCGGTATATATGGACCCTATATATCGTCATTGTTTTAAAATCTTCAATGAGCCCATCCCCTTCTCCCACTCCGTTATGTATTTGTGCCATTGGCCATATTGAATTCGGTATATATGGACCCAATATATCGTCATTGTTTTAAAATCTTCAATGAGCCCATCCCCTTCTCCCACTCCGTTATGTATTTGTGCCATTGGCCATATTGAATTCGGTATATATGGACCCTATATATCGTCATTGTTTTAAAATTTTCAATGAGCCCATCCCCTTCTCCCACTCCGTTATGTATTTGTGCCATTGGCCATATTGAATTCGGTATATATGGACCTTATATATCGTCATTGTTTTAAAATCTTCAATGAGCCCATCCCCTTCTATCACTCCGTTATGTATTTGTGCCATGGGCCATATTGAATTCGGTATATATGGACCATATATATCGTCATTGTTTTAAAATCTTCAATGAGCCCATCCCCTTCTCCCACTCCGTTATGTATTTGTGCCATTGGCCATATTGAATTCGGTATATATGGACCATATATATCGTCATTGTTTTAAAATCTTCAATGAGCCCATCCACTTCTCCCGCTCCGTTATGTATTTGTGCCATTGACCATATTGAATTCGGTATATATGGACCATATATATCGTCATTGTTTTAAAATCTTCAATGAGCCCATCCCCTTCTCCCACTCCGTTATGTATTTGTGCCATTGGCCATATTGAATTCGGTATATATGGACCATATATATCGTCATTGTTTTAAAATCTTCAATGAGCCCATCCCCTTCTCCCACTCCGTTATGTACTTGTGCGTCACCTTAGACGCCCATATGACTTACCGAGAGCACGTAGACTTAAAAATTAAATCAGCAAATAAAACTTATAAAGCCCTTGTACCCCTTCTCGGTAGTAAAACCCACCTTTCCCTTAGCGATAAATTAATTATTTATAAACAGATCATCGTACGTAGGTTTTTGTACGTCTGCCCAGTATGGGGGAGGCGGCAAAAAGCCATATTGAGAGATTGCAAGTCTTCCAAATAAAGTTTTGCGCTGCATTGTCAATGCTCCTAGATATGTCCAGAACAAAGTTACCCACCATGATTTGAATTTCTCTGGCATTACAGAGCATTTTGGGCATCTTACACAAAATTTCTACTCGAAAAACTCCAGTACACCCTGTATGAGAGACGTAGATCCGATCTACAATCTAATCACGCTTTCCCACATCTGGAAGCGCAGGCTTCGACATCTTCTATTTAGTTCTCAAGAGACCAAATGGAAAAGGCGTAGTTACCTCGTCCCTCAAACTGGTGTTTCCTAGTTTTTACCCTTTCTCCTTCTCTGATCTAAGATAGATGGCGCCACTCCAATTCAAGGACTTAGCTCCATCCCTCTCTTCTTTTTCTGCCCTGCCACAGGCCAATAGAAATGCTAGCATTTGCCAGCCCCATTTTGCGTGCGACCAGTACTTTCATCCACGTTCGTTCACATCTGTTTTACTTAAATAAATTGTCATTACAAAACTTATTCCTTAACGAAACTTCTTTTCAACTTAGTTTAATTCTGAGCATCCTTCTTAATGCTTAAACTTTTTAACCTTTTTACCTCCTAAACCTGTTTAAACTGTTTCAAACTGTAATATTTTTATCTCAGCAAAACTCATTACAAAACTAAATTTTAACTAAAGTCAATATTAACTTTATTTTAATTCCAGTGCATCCGTAATATTGCAACTTTATAACCTTTTAAAGTTGTAACTTTAAAAATCTTACAACTCAGTGCTTTCCCCAGTCCAATCTTTTCTGATTGGCTGACTGCTTTTCTTGACCCTTCCTCCGTCCATTACCTACCTACTCGTCAGATCAGCCATCCAAGACAGAATCTTCACCAATCTTACAAAGCAAGCAACCTCATCAGAGTACCCTCCAAGAGCTGAGTGCAAAGTGTAACCTCATCAGAGTACCCCCCAAGAGCTGAGTGCAAAGTGTAACCTCAACACCGCACTAAACTAATGGATTTGCTTTACATTCGATGTGGGGTTAAGTTCCGTCAGACGCACGCATCCCGTAAGGAAGCATCTTGGCTTGGCTATTTAAACAGATGTAGGTCCACATAAGCAATGGCGTTAACATACGCAAGGCTTGTCTTACTATAGTACAGCCAGTAATCACCCAAAATAATGGTCAGCCTACTATTTTGACCTGTCCCTATTGATTCTCATCTAGTGTCCCATTGACTTTCTCCTCTGGGCAATGAGTATAAAATTAATCAGCCCTAATTAACTTAGCAAAAATTTCAATTAGCAAAATGTTATAATACCCACCGTTTTGTATGATTTGGAAGCTTTTGCAATGACTGTATATATAATTGCAAATATTTTAACATGTCAGCAAAGTTATGTATTTAAACCAGAAGGCAATTTGCTGATATGTATATTGGAATTCCGCGCCTGCATTATTAGAATGCGTTTATATATGATGATTTTTAGCGCCATATAGGTAAGTGGAGTACCAACACCACATAAAACTTTCTGAGCCAAGAAACCTCATTTGACTACTTATATAGACCCCGTCAGGTCATACCGTGTCATCCTTTACTGGGTGCCTGGTCATTCGGGCATTCCAAAAAATGTGTTGGCTGATGAATTGGCTAGGAAAGGTTCCTGTACTCCTTTTATTGGTCCTGGGCCGGCTTTGGGTATTCCCAATGAACTTACCAGAAGAATTGTTTACATCTTCAGAAAGCTTCAGTGCGAGAACTGGCGTAATATTAAGGGTCAAAGACGGGCGAAAATGCTTAACTGCAACTGCCCTAGTACACGTCAGAAGGAGTTTTCAAGCTCAGTAGAACTGGCATTAGAAGGGCTGTTGGGCTCCTTACAGGGCACTGCACCCTTAAAAGGCACCTAAATATTATAGGTGTCACTAAAGATTCGCTCTGCAGGGGCTGCAACTATAGCGAAGAAACTGCTGTTCACATTCTCTGTGAATGTGAGGTTTACTCTGCTCACAGATTTGAACACATAGACCGGCATGTCATTGATCCCTGGGAGCTAGATGGCATTCCTGTTAAGTGCCTGCTTATCTTTGCATCGGCTACTGGTCTCTTGTCGTAGTGATCTGCACAGTTTTGGGGGTAGTATAATAGATCTCTGGTCGATGTGCTGGGCTCTCTTTGAGCCACCAGCCTTCATTTCATTTCATATATATTTACGTTAAATTTCTACAATTACGGATCTGCCAGTGACCCAAAACGGTCCACCAGTTTAATCTAGACTTCACATTCACAGACGTTTGGATTGAATTTCTGGTACGTTCGAAGAGCTCTGTTTAACTTTATGCTGCTCGTACTGCTGCAGAATCCACTTTAAACTGTAGCTCTCTGCATATGTATACCTAATTTTCGGCAAAGTATGAGATTTGACTCCAAACCTTTCATTCTTATTACACCCAAGGTTTAATGCCCAACTAGGCTATCCTGGCTTAGAAAATAGTATACGCCAAAAGAATCCAATCCAAAAATTGAAAGCATTGACTAGAATACTATTCGTTATATACTTTATTTAACAGGAAAATTTATGCTTCATGGTTGCGTATATCTTTTCCCTAAGGAATAGCTCCGGGCATATATTTATATTCATTTATATGAAAACAAATTTAATGCAAATTTGCATATAATATTCAAAAGCATAAAATATGAAAAACAAACTAATATTGATTCAATTAATCTCGTTAAAGATAATTTTGTTGAAGAAAATGCTCACGAAAAATGTTAAATATTAGTTGAATAATAGGCTTACATTTTCCTTATAAAAAAATAAATCTCACTTTATGTTAATTGCATTAAATCTAACTTTTTCACGTTTCTAAGTGCATTTGGGACAGTTAATTTACTCCATAAACGACAAAA